>CANTUR010001556.1:0-124391 GCA_947683625.1 Mallotus nudiflorus
CACAAATAGTTAGTAATTTAGCCTAAAACTATAGGCGTACCGGTACGTACTCGGTCCTAGTGCTGCCCACTAGGTAGCACGTTCTATTGATATCCTTCATCATTAATATAAATCATTCATTCACAATAAATGATGCATGAATGTAAATGAAATAACAATATAATCCATATATATATACCAGAAATATACCAAAAGGAAACCAGGTATATTTCGAGTATATATATGTCAAATAGATCCAATCAAATCATAAATTAAACTAAAAATATATTTAAAAACATTTTAAATATATTTTATTAACAAAACATGCATATAATTTATTATATACCAAAAATATACTTAATATAAACTTAAGAAATAATCAAATTATTTATACATATTTAATCCACATAAAACATGCATTTCTAAATCATGCATCCTAAGCATATATATATATAATATAGTAACTCACCTAGTGCGCTCCACGAGACAGGTCTGACGGGCCTGGTCCACTAGCCCTCGGTCTCGGCGCAACTAAACAAGAAATAAATAATCGACATCAGAATAACCCAAACAGAAATCCTAGAATTCAGTCTAGAGTATTAAAATACGGAAACATAATTAGGGTTCGACTGGACATCACGTTTTACTAGAATTCTACCAAAAATCCGACAGAACCTCCCTTGTAAAATGGACATCTCTCTACTCAAAAGAGTAGAGCCGACCCTGCAAAGAAATACACTTCGAAAAATAGGCTCAACACAATCAAAATCCCATGGTCGGACTCCAAACTACAGTCCACCGACCGGGGTCCACAAACACAGAACATATTCCAGGTATACCAAAAATATCCTTAAATCACATAACTACATTTTATACATAGAAATTACATAATTAACCTTAAAACACTGTAAAAACCGATTAAAACTCATTTTATTAGAAAAATCGTATATTATATATATAATTGAAAATAATTCACGAAAAATAGTTTTAATTAGTTAAAAATACTAAATAATTTATAGAAATCATTTTTATACCTTAAATAATTATTAAAACCAATTAAATTACATTTTTAGACAATTTAGGGTAAAATTACCAAAATACCACTAGATATATAAATATACTTAAATTACTTCAAAAATTCACCAAAAATCACACAATTATCCAAAATTAATTTTCTCAACATATTTATCAATAATATCAATAATTAAACTCAATTAACCAATTAAATTCAAATAAAAACACAATTAACCCTAATTTCTCAAAATCACATAAACTTCAATAATTCAAAATAAATATTTAGAAATTCATAAAAATTCCAAATAAATTCCTATATTCATTTCAACACCTAATTTAACCATAAACTCAAATTTCATAATTTAAATAATTAATTTCCGAAAATTAGAAAATAATATTAAAATATTCAAAAATACCCAAAAATCCAAAAAATCTCCAAAAATTCTACAAAAATTCATACATGTAGATTGAGCTACTAGGAACAACATTTGTGAAGGGAGTTTTCATGAATCATCCAATTCGAAGCTCAAAAAAATCAAAAACCCTAATAGGCCGAAATTAAAATTTCAAAACCTAAGCAATTCTAGACCATTTTAGCTCAAACCAAAGCTAGAATCACACTCACTGGAGCTCAAGGAGAAGAAAGAGACCGGCGGTGTCGAAAACGGTGGCCGAAATCGACGTGATCGACGATGGATCGATTTTTGACTTCTCCGGCCAAAATCGACTTCCAGGCACCTGAAACGGCTACCACAGGCGATGAGGAAGGCTGGGGAAGGTAGTGGCACACCGGACGGCACACCCATGGTGAAGAAACGGCGTGACAGGCGTCCGGACGGCTAGGAGAAGGTGATCGGGGAAGAAGGGGTAGTCGGGGGCAGTTTTGTAATTTTCCAATCTTTTTGTAATTTGACAAATTTTATAGTGTAATTTGACAAACTTTACACTATAAAATTTGTCAAATTACAAAAAGATTGGAAAATTACAAAACTGCCCCCGACTACTCCTTCTTCCCCGATCACCTTCTCCTCGTCGTCCGGACACCTGTCACGCCGTTTCTTCATCGTGGGGTGTGCCGTCCGGTGTGCCACCGCCTTCCCCAGCCTTCCTCGCCACCTGTGGTAGCCGTTTTCGACACTTGGAAGTCGATTTTGGGCGGAGAAGCCGAAAATCGATCCATCGTCGATCACGCCGATTTTGGCCACCATTTTCGACACCGCCGGTCTCTTTCTTCTCCTTGAGCTCCGGTGAGTGTGATTCTAGCTTTGGTTTGAGCTAAAATGGTCTAGAATTGCTTAGGTTTTGAAATTTCAATTTCGGCCTATTAGGGTTTTTGATTTTTTTGAGCTTCGAATTGGATGATTCAAACTCCCTTCACAAATGTTGTTCCTAATAGCTCAATCTACATGTATGAATTTTTTGTAGAATTTTTGGAGATTTTTTGGATTTTTGGGTATTTTTGAATATTTTAATATTATTTTCTAATTTTCGGAAATTAATTATTTAAATTATGAAATTGGAGTTTATGGTTAAATTAGGTGTTGAAATGAATTATAGGAATTTATTTGGAATTTTTATGAATTTCTAAATATTTATTTTGAATTATTGAAGTTTATGTGATTTTGAGAAATTAGGGTTAATTGTGTTTTTATTTGAATTTAATTGGTTAATTGAGTTTAATTATTGATATTATTGATAAATATGTTGAGAAAATTAATTTTGGATAATTGTATGATTTTTGGTGAATTTTTGAAGTAATTTAAGTATATTTATATATAAAGGGGGTATTTTGGTAATTTTACCCTAAATTGTCTAAAAATGTAATTTAATTGGTTTTAATAATTATTTAAGGTATAAAAATGATTTCTATAAATTATTTAGTATTTTTAACTAATTAAAACTATTTTTCGTGAATTATTTTCAATTATATATATAATATACGATTTTACTAATAAAATGAGTTTTTATCGGTTTTTACAGTGTTTTAAGGTTAATTATGTAATTTCTATGTATAAAAATGTAGTTCTGTGATTTAAGGATATTTTTGGTATACCTGGAATATGTTCTGTGTTTGTGGACCCCCGGTCGGTGGACTGTAGTTTGGAGTCCGACCGTGGGATTTTGATTGTGTTAAGCCTATTTTTCGAAGTGTATTTCTTTGGTCGGCTCTACTCTTTTGAGTAGAGAGATGTCCGTTTTACAGGGAGGTTCTGCCGGATTTTTGGTTGAATTCTCGTAAAACGTGATGTCCAGTCGAACCCTAATTATGTTTCCGTATTTTAATACTCTAGACTGAATTCTAGGATTTCTGTTAGGTTATTCTGATGTCGATTATTTATTTCTTATTTAGTTGCGCCGAGACCGAGGGCTAGTGGACCAGGCTCGTCAGACCTGTCTCGTGGAGCGCACTAGGTGAGTTACTATATTATATATATATGCTTAGGATGCATGATTTAGAAATGCATGTTTTATGTGGATTAAATATGTATAAATAATTTGATTATTTCTTAAGTTTATATTAAGTATATTTTTGGTTTAATTTTGGTATATAATAAATTATATGCATGTTTTGTTAATAAAATATATTTAAAATGTTTTTAAATATATTTTAGTTTAATTTATGATTTTGATTGGATCTATTTGACATATATATACTCGAAATATACCTGGTTTCCTTTTGGTATATTTCTGGTATATATATATGGATTATATTGTTATTTCATTTACATTCATGCATCATTTATTGTGAATGAATGATTTATATTAATGATGAAGGATATCAATAGAACGTGCTACCTAGTGGGCAGCACTAGGACCGAGTACGTACCGGTACGCCTATAGTTTTAGGCTAAATTACTAACTATTTGTGGATATCGATTTGATTATGATTATTGATATGTGTGAGATGTGGTTTGGGTGTGATTGCTGGAGCTCGGTTGACCAAGTGTCTCGGGGCCAATCACACTGGCAGTTAGACTGCTGGAGCTCAGTGGACTTAGTGTCTCGGGGCCAGTCTATTGTCCAAATGGATTAAGTGGATATATTTGGAATAAGTGAGCCTGTATGGCTAGAGTGTTGTTTAACACTATTTTCTGAGGTTGCGTTATTCTAGGGTTCTATGTGATCCTTCATAAAAGATGATTTTTAATGAAAATATATAAAAAATGATTTTTCTGCATCTGTGTGAAATTGTCTGTATATATATTAGATACACATATACTTTTGACTGTATGCATTATCACTTAGTGTGTATGTATATATATTATAGTAATTTACTCAGTGAGGTCTGACTCCCCTCCGTTGACTATTTTTCAGGAGAGTCAACTTCTTCAGACCTCAGTAGCAGGTCGATACGCCGGATTTCTTCCGCCCCGGCTTCTTTATGTAAATTATCTACTTGAGTCTTATTTATTTTATCTAGACACTGCAGTAGTTATGAATTAAAGTATTGGATTACATGTATTTTATTTTAAAGAGATGTATTGTATATTGAAACTGGATTTGTATTAAAAGATTATGTATCTATGAGATGAGATTTTGATTTAAATCCAGTTGATATGAATAATATTATGATATTATGATTTTTATTTCCGCTGCATATTATATTATTATTGTTATTATTGCATGCTTTATTTTATTTTTAGGCTTGCTACGGGTTCCGGATTCGAAAGAATTCCCGTTCCCTAGCGCCGGTCATGGCCCCTGTTTTGGGTCGTGACATATACCAAAAGTAAACCAAGTATATTTCGAGTATATATACGTCAAATAAATCCAATCAAATTATAAATTAAACTAGAAATATATTTAAAATCATTTTTAAATATAATTTATTAACAAAACATGTATATAATTTATTATATACCAAAAATATACTTAAATACAAATCACGTTATTTATGCAATTTAATCAAAATAAAACGTATATTTCTAAAATCATGCATCCTAAGGCATATATATATAGTATAGTAACTCACCTAGTGCGTTCCACGAGACGGGTCCGACGAGTCTGGTCCACTAGCCCTCGGTCTCGGCGCAACTAAACAAGCAATAAATAATCGACATTAGAATAAACCTAATAGAAATCCTAGAATTCGATCTGGAGTATTAAATACGGAAACAGAATTAGGGTTCGACTGGACATCACGTTTTACGAGAATTCTACCGAAAATTCGTCAGAACCTTCCCTGTAAAACGGACATCTCTCTACTCAAAAGAGTAGAGCCGACCCTGCAAGGAAATACACTTCAAAAATAAACACCACATCTCATTCACAACCCCTCGGTCGGACTCCAGACTACAATCTACCGACCGGGGTCCACAAACACAGAATAATTCAGGAAATACCAAAAATACCCTTAAAACCTAAAAATACATTTTATAGGTAGAAATTACATAATTAACCTTTAAACACGGTAAAAATCGATAAAAACTCATTTTATTAGAAAAACCGTATATTATATATATAATTGAAAATAATTCACGAAAAATAGTTTTAATTAGTTAAAAATACTAAATAATTTATATAAATCATTTTTATACCTTAAATAACTATTAAAACCAATTAAATTACATTTTTAGACAATTTAGGATAAAATTACCAAAATACCCCTATATATATAAATATACTATAATTACTTCAAAAATTCACCAAAAATTATACAATTATCCAAAATTAATTTTCTCAACATATTTATCAATAATATTAATAATTAAACTCAATTAACCAATTAAATTCAATTAAAAACACATTTAACCCTAATGTTCCAAAATTACATAAACTTCAATAATTCAAAATAAATACTTAGAAATTCATAAAAATTTCAAATAAATTCCTATAATTCATTTCAACACCTAATTTAACCATAAAACACAATTTCATAATTTAAATAATTAATTTCCGAAAATTAGAAAATAATATTAAATATTCAAAAATACCCAAAAATCCAAAAAATCTCCAAAAATTCCACAAAAATTATAAATGTAGATTGAGCTACTAGGATCAACATTTGTGAAGGGATTTTTCATGAATCAATCAATTTGAAGCTCAAAAAAATCAAAAACCCTAATGTGACCGAAATTGAAAATTCAAAACCAAAGCAATTCTAGACCATTTAAGCTCAAACCAAAGCTAGAATCACACTCACCAGAGCTCAAGGAGAAGAAAGAGACTGGTGGTGTCGAAAATGGTGGCCGGAATCGTCGTGATCGACGGTGAAGAGGAATTCGGCTTCTTTGGCCAAAACCGACTTCCAGGCACCGGAAACGGCTACCACAGGCGGCGGAAGAGGCTGGGGAAGGTGGTGGCACACCGGAAGGAACACCAATGGCGAGGAAACGACGTGACAGGCGTCCGGACGGGGAAGGGAAGCAAATCGGGGAAGAAGGAGGCTCGGGGGCAAAATGGTAATTTTCCAAAAAACTTGATTTTTTGATGTATTATATGTATAGATATATACTTTATACTATATAATAAAATAATATTAAATTACACACATTAAATATACACCACACACATAAAATTTAATATTTTAATAATTTATACTAAATAAAAATAATTAAATAACAATAAAACAAATAAATAATTAATAAAATATTAGGGTAATACTAAACCCTAATTAAATAAATAATTATATGTATACACGGTGTTTAATAATTTAGAAATATGTATGAGTTCATGCAAGTCCAAAAATATATTTAAAATAATTAATAATAAATTATTTATGTGAAAATTTCCCCGAAAATGCAAGTCCCGGGAAAATTTTACGTAAAGCACTGTAAATAAGACACAGTAATTAAAATAGATTTTAAATACATATCGACTCGTGAAAATATCGTAATATATACAAAACTTATTAACACTGCATATCCCGGTACAGTATTAAAATATTTTAAAAATACGGGATATTACAATATATGCTTTAGGGTGCATGATTTTAGAAATATATGTTTTATTTTGATTAAATATGCATAATGGTTTAATTAGTACTTAAGTTTATTTTTAGTTTCCTTTTGGTTTATTTTTAGTATATTTTAAACTATATGCATGTTTTATTAATGAATTATGTTTAAAATGTTTTTGAATATATTTCTAGTTTACTTTGTAATTTAAATCGGATTTATTTGTCGTATATATACTCGAAATATACCTGGTTTACTTTTGGTATATTTCTAGTATATATATGGTTTATGTTGAGATTTTATTCCATTACATGCCTCATTTATTTTTATGAATGTACGTTTTATATTTAAATAAAGGATATCAATAGAACGTGCTACCTAGTGGGCAGTACTAGGACCGAGTACGTACCGGTACGCTTATAGTATTTAGGCTACATTACTAACCATTTGTGGATATTGATGGGATTTGATTATTTGATGTGTGAGATATGATTTGGGAGTGTGATTGCTGGAGCTCAGTTGACCAAGTGTCTTGGGGCCAATTACACTGACAATCAGACTACTGGAGCTCGGTTGACTTAGTGTCTCGGGGCCAATCTACTGTCCAAATGGAACAGGTGAATATATTAAAATAAGTGAGCCAGTATGGCTAGAGTGTTGTCTAACACTGTTTTGAGGTTGCGATTTTCTAGGGTTCTATTTGATCCTTCATAAACGGTGATTTTCAGCAAAAATATATAAAATGATTTTTATTGCATCTGTGTGTAATTGCTTGTATATATTTATTATATATATACTATTGACTGTGTACATTGACACTTAGCTATGCATGTATATATATTATAGTAATTCACTCAGTGAGGTCTGACTCCCCTCCGTTGACTATTTTTCAGGAAAGTCATCTTCATCAGACCTCAGTAGCAAACTTGTACGCCGGATTTCTTCTGCCCCGGCTTCATTATGTAAACTGCTTACTTGAGTTTTATTTTTATAATCTAGACACTACAGTAGTTGTAAATTGTTAAAAAGATATTGTATTATATTTGTGTGAGTTATATATTTTAAGAATTTGAACTAAAACTTGTATTAAAAGTTATTTATATATGAGATGAGGATATTGATTTAATTTCATTTGGTAGAAATATTATTTTGATATTTATAATTTTATTCTGCTGCATAATATTTTATTTAATTATGTTGTTATTATTAGTATCGTATGTTTTATTTTATTTTTAAGGCTTGCTACGGGTTCCGGATTCGAAAGAATTCTCGTTCCCTAGCGCCACTCATGGCCCTATTTTGGGTTGTGACACAAACCCACAACACTAATCAGACAATGCAAATCGAAATTACTACTCCTAGACAGGTGCATATTCAAAGATTTCTTCTGGTTCTTGATGTCTCAGGCATAAACAGAATGCAATAGGAGTTCCAAAGAAGTTAGAATTGTTTCTATAACAAGGTTTTATGAATTCTCAAAAAAAAAAAAAAAAAAAGGTTTTATGAATCTGCTAATAGACTTTTCAAGATTTTAGAGCAAGTGCTTTGCAGTTATATTTCAGCATGAAATAGTTATGAGCAAATTGACATCGGACAAAATCTCATAATGTCATCAACCGAACAGGAAGATTGATCAATAACTTACATACCTTAATAATATACTAAGATTAATATATTAAATAGTTTAAAATTAAAGATAAAAGGGAATCCTGATAGCAGTCTCAGAATATGGCTGTTACATGTTTTCTTTAGAGAAGTGGATAATGACAACAATTTATAGCCTAGCTAGCACATTTGGAAATAGATACAATTATCTCTTGCCTCTTAATTAGCTCAAATATGCAAACATCTCCAACTTCCAAAGAATTTGCCATTGAAAATGCAGGCCAACCACCATTAAAAATGGATGTGGAGTTACCAGGATATACATTCAACTTTACGGACCAAGATTTATCTCCAACTTGCAGCTTCATCGTCTGTGATTCACACCCTATATGTGATTGAACAAATTTGAAAGGTATATTCTGCACAGAATTGACATCTAATTAGCATGATGAGCATAATGTGACAGCTCTATAATATAAATGTCTTACCACAAAGTGTTTGTGTTTAAAAACAACTTTGAAAGAGGGATAGTTTGATAAGATGTTGGCAACTCCAAGCGCATCTGTGGCCTCTTCTATATGATGTCAATCAACAATGTAGCCATAAGAGAAAAAATTAGTTGAAATAAGCAATCATACCATTTCTGGTTTCTGTCAGTATCAGAAGAATGTTTACCTTGAGATTGTTCAAGGGAAACATGTGAATCATCGCTAGACTGGTTCCCGTTGCTAGTCGAATCATCCAAGATTTCATAATAACTGTCCTCTTGATCTTCATTTCCTTCAGAACAGTACAGGTCTTCCCAGGAAATGTCATCTTGATCTTCATTTTCTTGAATCATTTGCTGCTGCAAATCTCTACCATGATTTTGATACATTGAAGAGACTCCTGTTCCTGGATACTTGATCTCCACAGCACTCATATCAAATATAAGCACACTGAAATTGCAATCTCCTTTATACTTGAATACTAACAAGTGCCCACATTTCAGAGAATGATATTCTGCAAACTCCTTGAACCCTCTTTGTAACCAAATCTTATCCTCTATCTTTAGCAACTCTACCTGCCATGTCTCTCCATTTGGAACTTGAAGGGTAACTGGACTTGACAAACAATTCCCATATTGCATCGCAAACCTCGAAGGAATCCTCTGTCAAAATCAGAAATAATCACAAATAAGTCAGATAATTTAATACCTAAATGGGATCAAAGAAAGTTAACCAAATAACACCTCTTACTATACTATTTCTATGGCATTAATTGAGATATTACATTGAGAAAGCAAAGAAAACAAAAAACAGAGACAAGAAAAAAAAGAAAAAGATTCTTACAAGTTTTCCCTCAGGTACAGTGTTTCGAAGAATTATCTTAAAAACTTTGGAACTCTTCCTGTAGCCTCAAAACACTCAACATGAGAATCCATTCTTGAAGTTGCTTCAGTGTTTCTTGAATTTAGCAGGAACCTCTCTTTCCCCTGCTGTATTTATGTATCAAAGCTACCTTTAAGTCTTGTTTGAGGAGGGTAGTAAATAGTAAGAGATCCACACCCAACACAATAAATTAGTAATGGGAGTAGAGACCCATAATACCCTTAAAGTTGCAGAGGATAACTTTTCTGAGAGACTGAGTTCCAGCTCTGCTGGAGAGACCAAACCAAGTTCCAAACTTAGGCAGTTCGTGCACTGCATGCCACCAACTAGAAAAAGTGTTCTGTTTTCTTTCCTCATCCCACTGTCAGAAAAATGCAGGATTCATGTGACGAATCAGAAAAATTTGCAGAACAAATCAAGCCAAATCAAATGAACATCAATATTATATAGTTCTTATTTATTGCCCGATTGATTCGGGTTAAATTAAAGAGAAAGACATTAACCTCCATTAGATTAAACTTAATTTACATTTTAAAACCTCTTGTTTCAAAATCGAATGTTAACCTTTCTATAGTTTTAAAATTGAACACTTAAAAATTTTTGTTGACTTTTTTATAAAAAATAATTATTATACCATTGTCTTTTATAAGGGCAAATGACATTAATTTTCTTAAAATTAGGCCTAATTGATATTTCAAACCCTTTTATTTCAAAATCGAATATTAATCTACATATAATTTCAAAATCAAAAACTTAAAGACTCTTATTGACTTTTTTTACAAAAAATGACCATTATACCCTTATTTTAACATATGTCTTCTTTAATCCCATTACATATAATCCATAACATGTTTTCTCTAACTTTATTACATAAAATCCCTAGCATTTACCTTTATCTAATTTTTATATATTTTTAAAAATTTTAAAAAAGTTAAAATTTTATTTGTAGATCTAAAAATTATTAATTATTAATTCCTTTTAATTTTTGTAAACCTAAAAATTTTTTAACTTTTAATTTTTAAAATAATTTTTTTTGTATAGAAAGTTTTTTTTTAATTAAATGAATATGGATTGATTGTAAAATTTTTAAATTCATAAAAATTATTTTTAACTTTTTTTAAATTTTTTTAAGAAATATTAATAAATGATTTTTATAAACTAAAAAATTTTTTAAAAATTATAAATGTATATTTTAAAAGTAATTTTATCAATTATTATTGTTATTCAAACATAAACTTTTTGGTAAATGCTATGGTGTAATATCCCGTGTTTTTAAATATTTTAATACTGCATCGGGATATGCAGTGTTAATAATTTTTGTATATATATTATGATATTTTTACAAGTTGATGTGTATTTAAAACCCATTTTAATTATTGTGTATTATTTTGAGTACTTTAAGTAAAATTTTCTCAGGACTTGCATTTTCGGGGAAATTTTCACATAAATAATTTATTATTAATTATTTTAAATAGATTTACGGACTTGCATGAACTCATACGTATTTTTAAATTACTAAATAAAGTCTATGTGTGTATATATTTATTTAATTAGGTTTTAATATATTACCCTAATATTTTATTATTTATTTATTAGTTTTATTGTTATTTAATTATTTTTAATTATTATTAAATTTTAAAATATTAAATATTAAGTGTGTGGTGTATATTTAATGTGTTTAATTTAATATTATTTTATTATATAGTATAAAGTATATATATATACATATAATATGTCAAAAATCAAGTTTTTTGGAAAATTACCAAATTGCCCCCGATTTCTCTCTTCTTCCTCGATCACTTCCCCATCGCTGTCCGGTCGCTGTAACTGCTGATTCCTTGCCATTGGTGTGCCATCCAGTGTGCCACTACCTTCCCCAGCCTTCCTCATTGCCTGTAGCAGCCGTTTCCGGCGTCTGGAGATCGATTTTTGGTCGGAAGCCGAGAGTTTGCAATTTCTTCACACCTCGCGATTCCGGCCACCGTTTTTGACACCGCTGGCCTCTTTATTCTCCTTGAGCTCTGGTGAGTGTGATTCTAGCTTTGGTTTGAACTGAATTGGTCTTGATTTGCTTAGGTTTTGAATTTTTGATTTCGGCCATATTACGGTTTTTTATTTTTTTGAACTTCGAATTGATTGATTCATGAAAACTCCCTTCAAAAATGTTGATCCTAGTAGCTTAATATACATGTTTGAATTTATGTGGAATTTTTGGGAATTATTTTGATTTTTGGGTATTTTTGAATATTTTAATATTATTTTCTAAATTAATTAAATAAATTATGAAATTGTGTTTTATGATAATTATAGGTGTTGAAATGAATTATAGCAATTTATTTGGAATTTTTATGAAATTCTAAGTATTTATTTTTGAATTATTTAAGTTTATGGAATTTTTGAAAAATAGGGTTAATTGTGTTTTTAATTGAAATTAATTGGTTAATTGAGTTTAATTATTGATATTATTGATAAATATGTTGAGAAAATTAATTTTGGATAATTATACTATTTTTGGTGAATTTTTGAAGTAGTTATAGTATATTTATATATATAAGGGCATTTTGGTAATTTTACACAAAATTGGCTAAAAATGTAATTTAATTGGTTTTAATAGTTATTTAAGGTATAAAAATAATTTCTACAAATTATTTAGTATTTTTTTACTAATTAAAACTATTTTTCGTGAATTATTTTCAATTATATATATAATATACGATTTTACTAATAAAATGAGTTTTTATCGGTTTTTACAGTGTTTTAAGGTTAATAATGTAATTTCTACTTATTAAATGAATTTCTATGTTATAAGGGTATTTTTGGTATTTTTATAATTGTTCTGTGTTTGTGGACTCCGGTCGACAGATTGTAGTTTGGAGTCCGACCGAGGGGTTGTGAATGAGTGGTTGAGCTTGTTTTTTGAAGTGTATTTCTTTGCAGGGTCGGCTCTACTCTTTGAGTAGAGAGATGTCCGTTTTACAAGGGAGGTTCTGTCGAATTTTTGATAGAATTCTCGTAAAACGTGATGTCCAGTCGAACCCTAATCCTGTTTCTGTGTTTAATATTCTAGATCGAGTTCTAGGATTTTCTGTTAGGTTTATTCTGATTTCTGTCATTATTGTTTGTTTAGTTGCGCCGAGACCGAGGCCTAGTGGACCAGGCCCGTCGAACCCATCTCGTGGAGCGCACTAAGTGTGAGTTACTATATTATATATATATATATATATATATATATATATATATGTTTAAGGTGCATGATTTAGAAAAAATATATTTTATTTTGATTATCTATGCATGAATAATTCAATTATTACCTAAGTTTATTTTTAGTTTATTTTGGTTTATTTCCTGTATATTTTGAATTATATACATGTTTTGTTAATAAATTATACTTAAAATGTTTTTAAATATATTTCTAGCTTAATTTATAATTTGATTGAATTTATTTGACGTATATATACTCGAAATATACCTGGTTTACTTTTGATATATTTCCAGTATATATATGGTTTATATTGTTATTTTATTTAAATTCATGCATCATTTATTTGTGAATGAATGTTTTATATTTATTAATGAAGGATATCAATAGAACGTGCTATCTAGTGGGCAGCACTAGGACCGGGTACGTACCGGTGCGCTTATAGCATTTAGGCTATATCACTAACCAGTTTGAGGATTTTGATTTGAATTGATTTATCTGATGTGTGAGATGTGATTTGGGTGTGATTGCTGGAGCTCGGTTGACCAAGTGTCTCGGGGCCAATCACACTGACAATCAGATTGCTGGAGCTCGGTTGACTTAGTGTCTCGGGGCCAGTCTACTGTCTAAATGGAATAAGTGAATATTTTGGAATAAGTGAGCCTGTATGGCTAGAGTGTTGTCTAACACTGTTTGAGGTTGCGATATTATAGGGTTCTATGTGATCCTTCATAAACAATGATTTTCAGTAAAATATATATAAAATGATTTTACAGCATCTGTGTGTATTTGTCTGTATATATACATATTAGATATATACTGTTGATTGTATGCATTATCATTTAGTGTGCATGTATATATATTATAGTAATTCACTCAATGAGGTCTAACTCCCCTCCATTGACTATTTTTCAGGAGAGTCATCATCTTCAGACCTCAGTAGCAGGCCTGTACGCCGAATTTTTTCCACCCCGACTTCTTTGTGTAAACTGCTTCTCTGAGTCTTGGGTTTATTTTATCTAGACACTGCAGTAGTTGTTAAATATTTAAAGAGATATTGTATTATATATTTGAACTGGATTTGTATTAAAGGAGTTTATATATATATGTGTGATGATGAGGATTTGATTTAAATCCAGTTGGTGCAAATGTTATTATGATATTTATGATTTTTATTTCCGCTGCATTATATACTGTTGTTATTATTATTGCATATTTTATTTTATTTTTTTTAGGCTTGCTATGGGTTCCGGATTCGAAAGAATTCCCGTTCCCTAGCGCCGGTCATGGCCCCTGTTTTGGGTCGTGACAAAGTTGGTATCAGAGTCTGGTTCTGTGTCAGGACTTAGTTTTGTGAGTTGTGGCCCCAGTTTTAAAGTTGTATTTTCTGTTGAACTATCACAGTGAATTAGGTTCGAGTATGTCTTGACAAGTATTCCTTGCTTTAGTTTTCTATGTTATTCCTCCGTAGTCTGTTTTGTCTGAATCTTTCCATTTGTCTTTTCAGAATGAGGAGGTGAGCACGTGTCGCTCCACCAGTCGTTGAGGCTGAGGATGATGAGTCTTTTCAGGATGAGGTTTTACCTCCTGAGCAGCCAGTTAGACGTAGAGGTCGTGGCAAAGGTAGACCTCGAGGAGCGGCAGGTCACCGTAGGCAGAGAGAGTTACAGGACGAGGAGCCTGTAGAGCCTGAGTTTGATGTTCCTGTTCCTCCAGTTGTTCCGCCTGTTCAGCCTGCCTATCAGCAGGGTATGTCTGACCCTGAGGCAGCTTTGTTCTATGCCCGAGTTGGCAGGATTGCATTTGACGGTACTTCTGATCCGTTAGATTTTCTGCACACGATCGAGACTCGGACTCGGACTGCTCATACTGAGTACCAGTGGATCATGATCGTAGAGTTGTCTGTTGAGGGACCAGCCCTAGACTGGTTTATTCAGATGATCCAGCCCTATATGATGACGATGACCTGGGCTCAGTTTCGAGAGCGATTTTTGAGGAGATTCTGTCCAGAGCCGCTTTGTATGAGCTATCGTCTTCGACTGACCAGTATTTCTCGCGGTGATCGATCTGTAGAGGAGTACACCTAAGAGTTTCTTCGGCTGGGTAGATATACAGAGGATCCGATGCGAGACCAGTATTTCACGGTCACTACCTACGTTACTGGTTTGGGTTCAGCATTTGTTGGTATGCCTACAACAGGCCTTACTCTCAAGTCTGTGATTGAGTTGGCTAAGGAGATTGAGCTGAGGCTAGTTAGGCAGGGAGCGATGCCTGATTACTACCAGCTGGGAGTTCAGTCGAGTGGATTATAGGCTACTCCGTATTCGAGTTTTCATGTTGGTTCGAGTAGTCAACAGTGAGGTCTGACTCAGCAGAGTCAAAGACAACAGCAGCGAGTGCATCAGAGCAATAGACATGGCCGTGGAGGTCAGCGTAAATCATTCAGATTTGGGTCAGGTGCTTCAAGCAGCAGCAGTGGTCGTAGTTCTGGATCAGTTACCAGTGTTTGTCAGACTTGCGGTAGAGTCCATCAGGGACCGTGTTATCTGACACCAGTGACATGATTCAGATGCGGGCAGACAGGACATTTTGCTAGATCGTATCCTTACTCTGGATATCAGCAGCTACAGATTCCATGATTCCCACAGTAGTCGATTGCTAGTGCTGCACCAGTGCCATTTCAGTTACCACCAGCTCAGCATCAGAGTTCCACTCAGCTTGTTCCACAGCAGAGTCATGGTAGAGGTACTAGAGGAGGTGCCAGAGGTGTTGGCTAGGCTTCTACCAGTTAGCAAGGAGGTCGAGGACAGGCCAGAGTTTTCCATCTCACTCAGCAGGATGCTCAGGCATCTAATACAGTCGTGGTAGGTATTGTTTCTATTTGTTACCTGGATGCATGGGTTTTGTTTGATCCGGGTGCCACGTATTCATTTGTTTCTCCTATTTTTGCTTCTAAATCTTGTTGGCAAGCTTCGAGGGTGGCTTTTCCTTTGTCTATTGCCACTCCTCTTAGCGATTCCTTGGACATCGATATTGTTCTTTCTGGTTGTCCAGTTCTCGTGGGAGATAGAGAATTACCCACTGATTTGATTTTGTTGGATGTGATGGAGTTTGATGTTATTCTGGGTATGGATTGGTTATCTCAGCACTATGCTGTGGTAGATTACAGGAATAAAGAGGTGACATTCAGAATTCCTGATGAAGGGGATTTTAAGTTTGTTGGTGATAGGAGTTCAGCACCTCAGAATCTTATTTCTGCTATTACGGCTAGGAAGTTATTGAGGAAAGGATGTCAGGGATATTTGGCATTGGTCAGGGATACTTCAGTGGAGAAGTTGTCACTCACAGATGTTCTTGTTGCTTGTGAGTTTCCTGATGTTTTTCCCGAGGAGTTGCCAGGTTTACCACCTCACATAGAGATTGAGTTCTGTATAGATGTGGTTCCAGGTACTACTCCTATATTTATGCCACCCTACAGAATGGCTCCTGCAGAGTTGAAGGAGTAGTTACAAGAGTTATTGGATAAGGGTTTTATCAGACCTAGTGTTTCTCCTTGGGGTGCACCAGTCCTATTTGTGAAGAAGAAGGATGGTACCCTGAGACTGTGCATTGACTATAGAGAGCTGAATAAGGTGACAGTGAAGAACAAGTATCCTCTCCCGAGGATAGATGACTTGTTTGATCAGCTACAAGGTGCACAGTTCTTTTCTAAGATTGATTTAAGGTCGGGTTATCATCAGCTGTAGATTAGTGAAGCTGATATTCCTAAAACAGCATTCCACACTCGATATGGCCATTATGAGTTTCTGGTGATGTCTTTTGGTTTGACTAATGCACCAACAGCTTTTATAGACCTGATGAATAGAGTATTCAGACCGTATGTGGATCAGTTTGTGGTAGTCTTCATCGATGATATTTTGGTTTATTCAAGGAGTATAGAAGAGCATGTATATCACTTGAGGATTGTACTGTAAACACTGAGAGATCATCAGCTTTATGCTAAATTCTCGAAGTGTGATTTTCTGGATGGAGAGTGTTTTTTTCCTTGACACGTGGTGTCTAAAGAAGGTATCCAGGTTGATCCATAGAAGATTAAAGCAGTGTTTGAGTGGCTTAGACCGACTTCTGTTTCAGAGATTCAGAGTTTTCTGGGTTTAGCTGGGTATTATAGGCGGTTTGTGCAGGATTTTTCCAGAATAGCAGCCCCTATGACTCGCTTGACTCAGAAAAATGTTAGATTCGAGTGGTCAGAAGCTTGTGAGAACAGTTTCCAGTTGTTGAAGGAGAAGTTGACCACCGCCCCAGTGTTAGCTTTGCCTAATAGTGTGGATAAGTTCACAGTTTATTGTGATGCCTCTAGAATTGGCCTTGGTTGTGTGTTGATGCAAAATGGAAGGGTGATAGCCTATGCTTCAAGGCAGTTGAAGAAGCATGAGTAGAACTATCCTACATATGACCTTGAGATGGTCGCAGTGATCTTTGCTTTAAAGATTTGGAGACATTATCTGTACGGGGTGACTTGTGAGATATTTACTGATCACAAAAGCCTTAAGTACAATTTCCAGTAGAGAGATATGAATCTGAGGCAGAGAAGATGGTTGGAATTGTTGAAGGATTATGACTGTGAGATATTATATCATCCGGGTAAAGCTAATGTGGTAGCAGATGCCTTGAGTAGAAAGTCCTCAGGCAGTCTTGCTCACATCAGTGTTGAGAGGAGACCATTGATCTAGGAATTGCATCTGTTGGTGGATCAAGGTCTAATGATGAAGATCAGTAGATCAGGTGGACTGCTAGCTCAGTTTAAAGTGCAATCTGTACTAAGGGATAGGATTAAAGCAGCTCAGAGCCGAGATCCTATTCTGGGAGAGCTTACAGAGAATATCAGAGCAGGGAAGTTCACTGATTTCACACTCGATGATGATGGTGTGTTGTGGATCAGTGGTAGATTGTGCGTTCCTGATGTGGATGATTTGAGAGAAGAGATCCTAGAGGAAGCACACTCTACAGCTTACAGCGTTCATCCGGGCATTACTAAGATGTACCACAGTATTAGAGATTTATACTGGTAGGATGGATTGAAGAAGGATGTCGCTGATTATATTACTAAGTGTCTGATGTGTCAGCAAGTGAAAGCCGAACATCAAAAGCCTTCTGGGAAGCTTCAGCCTCTTCCTATTCCCGAGTGGAAGTGGGAAAGGATAGCTATGGATTTTGTGATCGGTTTACCTCGTTCGAAGGATGGATACGATTCCATCTGGGTGATTGTAGACAGGTTGACGAAGTCTGCACATTTCTTGCCTGTGAAAGCCACTTATTCTGTAGCTAGATTTGTCACGACCCAAAATAGGGGCCATGACCGGCGCTAGGGAACGGGAATTCTTTCGAATCCGGAACCTGTAGCAAGCCTAAAAATAAAATAAAACATGCAATAGTAACAACAATATATATTGCAGCGGAAATAAAAATCATAAAAATCATAATAGCATTTCCACCAACTGGATTTAAATCAAATACTCATCATTACATATGTATAAATCTTAATACAAATCCAGTTCAAATATATAATACGACATCTCTTTAAATATTTAATGACTACTGCAGTGTCTAGATAAAATAAAACCTAAGACTCAGAGAAGCAGTTTACACAAAGAAGCCAGGGCGAAAGAAATCTGGCATACAGGCCTACTACTGAGGTCTGAAGATGATGACTCTCCTAAAAAATAGTCAACGGAGGGGAGTCAGACCTCACTGAGTGAATTACTATAACATATATACATGCATACTAAATGACAATGCATACAGTCAATAGTATATATATAATATGTATATATACAAACAAATACACACAAATGCTGTAAAATCATTTTATATATATTTTTATTGAAAATCATCGTTTATGAAGGATCAAATAGAACCTTATGATATCATAACCTCGAAAACAGTGTTAGACAACACTCTAGCCATACAGGCTCACTTATTCCAAATATATCCACTTAATCCATTTAGATAGTAGACTGGCCCCGAAACACTAAGTCAACTGAGCTCCAGCAGTCTGACTGTCAGTGTGATTGGCCCCGAGACACTTGGTCAACCGAGCTCCAGCAATCACACCCATAAACCATATCTCACACATCAAATAATCATATCCCATCAATATCCATAAATGGTTAGTAATATAGCCTAAATACTATAGGCGTATCGGTACGTACTCGGTCCTAGTGCTGCCCACTAGGTAGCACGTTCTATTGATATCTTTCAATAATAAATACAAAACATTCATTCACAAATAAATGATGTATGAAATTAAATAAAATAACATTATAAACCATATATATACTGGAAATATACCAAAAGTAAACCAGGTATATTTCGAGTATATATGCGTCAAACAAATCCAATTAAATTATAAATTAAGCTAGAAATATATTTAAAAATATTTTAAATATAATTTATTAATAAAACATGCATATAATTTAATATATACCGAAAATAAACCAAAATATACTTAAATACTAATCACGTTATTTATGCATATTTAATCAAAATAAAACATATATTCTAAAATCATGCATCCTAAACACATATATATAAAATAGTAACTCACACTTAGTGCGCTCCTCGAGATGGATCCGACGGGCCTGGTCCACTAGGCCTTGGTCTCGGCGCAACTAAACAAACAATAATGACAAAAATCAGAATAACCCTAACAGAAATCCTAGAATTCGATCTAGAATATTAAACACAGAAACAGGATTAGGGATCGACCGGATATCACGTTTTACGAGAATTCTACCAAAAATTCGGTAGAACCTCCCCTATAAAATGGACATCTCTCTACTCAAAGAGTAGAGCCGACCCTACAAAGAAACACACTTCGAAAAATAGGCTCAACCACTCATCCACAACCCCTCGTTCGGACTCCAAACTACAGTTTATCGATTGGGGTCCACAAACACAGAATAATACAGAAACACCAAAAATACCCTTATAACATAGAAATACATTTTATACATATAAATTACATAATTAACCTTAAAACACATTAAAAACCGATAAAAACTCATTTTATTAGTAAAACCGTATATTATATATATAATTGAAAATAATTCATGAAAAATAGTTTTAATTAGTTAAAAATACTAAATAATTTGTAGAAATCATTTTTATACCTTAAATAACTATTAAAACCAATTAAATTACATTTTTAGCCAATTTTTTGTAAAATTACCAAAATGCCCTTATATATATAAATATATTATAATTACTTCAAAAATTCACCAAAAATAGTATAATTATCCAAAATTAATTTTCTCAACATATTTATCAATAATATCAATAATTAAACTCAATTAACCAATTAATTTCAATTAAAAACACAATTAACCCTATTTTTCAAAAATTCCATAAACTTAAATAATTCAAAATAAATACTTAGAATTTCATAAAAATTCCAAATAAATTCCTATAATTCATTTCAACACCTATAATTATCATAAAACACAATTTCATAATTTATTTAATTAATTTCAGAAAAATAGAAAATAATATTAAAATATTCAAAAATACCCAAAAATCAAAATAATTCCCAAAAATTCTAAAAAAATTCACACATGTATATTAGGCTACTAGGATCAATATTTGTGAAGTTAATTTTCATGAATCAAGCAATTCAAAGCTCAAAAAAATCAAAAACCCTAATATGGCCGAAATCGAAAATTCGAAACCTAAGCAAATCAAGACCATTTCAGCTCAAACCAAAGCTAGAATCACACTCACCGGAGCTCAAGGAGAAGAAAGAGACTGGCGGTGTCAAAAATGGTGGCCGAAATCATGAGGTGTGAAGAAATGAAGCTTTCGGCCGGAAATGGAGGAATTGAAGCTAGCCGGCGCCGGAGAAGGAAGCTAGGGGCAGCGGAGCAGCTGGAGAAGATGGCAACACGCAGGGGAGGCACTCTGACGGCCAGTGATCGGAGTAGCAGTGGGGAGAGGAAGATGGAGGAGGGTCGGGCTCGGGAAGGAAGAAGAAGAAGAAGAAAAGAAAAGGAAAAGAAAAGAAAAGAAAAGAAAAAGAAAAAGAAAAAAAAAGAAAAAAGAAAAATAAATAAAAAAATAATTTTAATAAAATATTTGGGAAAAATCACACACCACACACTTAATATTTAATATTTTAAAATTTAATAATAAATAAAAATAATAAAATAACAATAAAATTAATAAACAAATAATAAAATATTAGGGTAGTAAACTAAAACCCTAATTAAATAAATATATACACACATAGGCTTTATTTAGTAACTTAAAAATACGTATGAGTTCATGCAAGTCCGTAAATATATTTAAAATAATTATTAGTAAATTATTTACGTGAAAATTTCCCTGAAAATGCAAGTCCCGGGAAAATTTTACGTAAGGTACTTGAAATAATACACAATAATTAAAATAGGTTTTAAATACATATCAACTTGTAAAAATATCATAATATATATACAAAAATTATTAACACTGTATATCCCGGTACAGTGTAAAAATATTTAAAAATACGGGATATTACAGTCTTCCCCCCTTACAAGAATTCGTCCCCGAATTCTAGAAAGAAAAGATTACAGGATCAGGAAGGAAAGCGATACGGGTAAGAAGCTCGCATCTCAGCTTCAGTCTCCCACGTATGCTCCTCAACTCTGTTGCTACGCCACAGAACCTTGACCATCGGAATCTGCTTCGAACGCAACTGTTGAACTTGAAAATCAACGATCGCCATAGGTTCTTCCACAAACGTCAAATCTTCACTCACTTCTACACTGTCGGGCTGTAACACGTGTGAAGGGTTTGAGATATACTTCTCAACATCGAGATATGAAATACTGGATGCACCTGTGACATACTCGTAGGCAAATCCAATCGATATGCAACAGTGCCAACTCTCTCCAGAATCTCAAACGGTCTGATATATCTCAGTGCTAACTTAACCTTCCTACCAAATCTCATCACACCCTTCATCGGAGATACCTTCAGAAAAACAAACTCTCCAACCTGAAACTCCACATCTCTATGCCTAGGATCCGCATAGCTCTTCTGTCTGCTAACTGCGGTCTCCAATCTTCGCTTAATCACGGTGACTTTCTCTGCAGCATCCTGAACCATCTCAGGTCCAATCAAAGCTCTCTCACCAATCTTATCCTAAATCAAAGGGGATCTACATTTCCTTCCATATAACGCCTCATACGGTGCCATGCCAATACTGCTATGGTAGCTGTTATTATATGCAAACTCAACGAGTGGCAAATGATCATCCCAGCTACCTCCCAAATCCAAGACACACATCCTCAACATATCTTCCAGTGTCTAGATCGTCCTCTCAGACTGACCATCTGTCTGAGGATGAAAAGTAGTACTGAAGTCCAACCTAGTGCCCATTGCTTCCTGCAACTTCTGCCAAAAATGAGAAGTAAACACCAAACCTCTATCTGATACAATGGACACAGGTACTCCATGAAGGCACACAATATGCTTCACATACAGCTTCACCAATCTAGCAACTGAATAAGTGGCTTTCACAAGCAAGAAATGTGCAGACTTCATCAACCTGTCTACAATCACCCAGATAGAATCGTATCCATCCTTCGAACGAGGTAAACCAACCATAAAATCCATAGCTATCCTTTCCCACTTCCACTCGGGAATAGGAAGAGGTTGAAGCTTCCTAGAAGGTTTCTGATGCTCAGCTTTCACTTGCTGACATGTCAGACACTTAGCAACATAATCAGCGACATCCTTCTTCAATCCATCCCACTAGTATAAATCTCTGATACTGTGGTACATCTTCGTAACACCTGGATGTACGCTGTAGGCTGTAGAGTGTGCTTCCTCTAGGATCTCTTCTCTCAAATCATCCACATCAGGAACACACAATCTACCACTGATCCATAACACACCATCATCATCGAGTGTGAAATCAGTGAACTTCCCTACTCTTACATTCTCTGCAAGCTCTTCTAGAATAGGATCTCGACTCTGAGCTGCTTTAATCCTATCCCTCAGTACAGATCGCACTTTAAACTGAGCTAGCAGTCTACCTGACCTACTAATCTTCATCATCAGACCTTGATCCACCATCAGATGCAATTCCTGGATCAATGGTCTCCTCTCAACATTGATGTGAGCAAGACTGCCTGAGGACTTTCTACTCAAGGCATTTGCTACCACATTAGCTTTACCCGGATGATATAAAATCTCACAGTCATAATCTTTTAATAATTCCAACCATCTCCTCTGCCTCAGATTCAGATCTCTCTGCTGAAAAATGTACTTAAGGCTCTTGTGATCAGTAAATATCTCACAAGTCACCCCGTACAGATAATGTCTCCAAATCTTCAAAGCAAAGATCACTGCAGCCATCTCAAGGTCATGTGTAGGATAGTTTTACTCATGCTTCTTCAACTGCCTCGAAGCATAGGCTATCACCCTTCCATTCTGCATCAACACACAACCAAGGCCAATTCTAGAGGCATCACAATAAACTGTGAACTTATCCACACTATTAGACAAAGCTAACACTGGGGCAGTGGTCAACTTCTCCTTCAATAACTGGAAACTGTTCTCACAAGCTTCTGACCACTCGAATCTAACATTCTTCTGAGTCAAGTGAGTCATAGGGGCTGCTATTCTAGAAAAATCCTGCACAAACCGCCTATAATACCCGGTTAAACCCAGAAAACTACGAATCTTAGTAACAAAAGTCAGTCTAGGCCACTCAGACACTGCCTCAATCTTCTGTGGATCAACCTGAATACCTTCTTTAGACACCACGTGTCCAAGAAAAGAAACACTCTCCATCTAGAAATCACACTTTGAGAATTTAGCATAAAGCTGATGATCTCTCAGTGTCTGCAGTACTATCCTCAAGTGATATACATGCTCTTCCATACTCCTCGAATAAACCAGTATATCATCAATGAAGACTACCACAAACTGATCCACATAAAGTCTGAATACCCTGTTCATCAGGTCCATAAAAGCTGCTGGTGCATTAGTCAAACCAAAAGACATCACCAGAAACTCATAATGGCCATATCTAATGAGGAATGTTGTCTTAGGAACATCAGCTTTACTGATCCGCAGCTGATGATAACCCGACCTCAAGTCAACCTTAGAAAAGAACTGTGCACCCTGTAGCTGATCAAACAAGTCATCTATCCTCGGGAGAGGATACTTGTTCTTCACTATCACCTTATTCAGCTCTCTGTAGTCAATGCACAGTCTCAGGGTACCATCCTTCTTCTTCACAAATAGGACTGGTGCACCCCAAGGAGAAACACTAGGTCTGATAAAACCCTTATCCAACAACTCTTGCAACTGCTCCTTCAACTCTTTCAACTCTGTAGGAGCCATTCTATAGGGTGGCATAGATATAGGAGTAGTACCTGGAACCACATCTATATAGAATTCAATCTCTCTGTGAGATGGTAAACCTGGCAACTCCTCAGGAAAAACATCAGGAAACTCACAAGCAACAGGAACATCTATGAGTGACAACTTCTCCATTGAAGTATCCCTGACCAATGCCAAATATCCCTGACATCCTTTCCTCAATAACTTCCTAGCCGTAATAGCAGAAATAAGATTCTGAGGTGCTGAACTCCTATCACCAACAAACTTAAAATCTCCTTCATCAGGAATTCTGAACGTCACCTCTTCATTCCTACAATCTACCATGGCATAGTGCTGAGATAACTAATCCATTCCTAGAATAACATCAAACTCCATCACATCCAACAAAATCAAATCAGCGGGTAATTCTCTATCTCCCACGAGAATTGGAGAACTAGAAAGAACAATATCGGTGTCCAAGGAATCACTCAGAGGAGTGGCAACAGACAAAGGAAAAGCCATCCTCGAAGCTTGCCAACAAGATTTAGAAGCAAAAATAGGAGAAACAAACGAATGCGTGGCACCCGGATCAAACAAAACCCATGCATCTAGGTAACAAACAGAAACAATACCTGCCACAACTGCATTGGATGCCTGAGCATCCTGTTGAGTAAGATGGAAAAATCTGGCTTGACCTCGACCTCCCTACTGACTGGTAGAAGCCTGGCCAACACCTCTGGCACTTCCTCTAGTACCTTTACCACGACTCTACTGTGGAACAAGCTGAGTGGAACTCTGATGCTGAGATGGTGGTAATTGAAATGGCACTGGTGCAGCACTAGCAATCGACTACTGTGGAAATCACGGAATCTGCGGCTGCTGATACCCGGAGTAAGGACATGATCTAGCAAAATGTCCTGTCTGCCCGCATCTAAAGCATGTCAGTGGTGTCAGATAACACGATCCCTGATGGACTCTACCACAAGTCTGACAAACATTGGCAGCTGATCCAGAACTCCGACCATTGCTACTGCTCGAAGCACCTGACCTGAATCTGAATGGTCTACGCTGACCTCCACGGCCATGTCTACTGCTCTGATGCACTCGCTGCTGCTATCTCTGACTCTGCTGAGTCGGACCTCGCTGTTAACTACTCGAACCAACATGAAAACTCGAATACGGAGTAGCCTGCAATCCACTCGACTGAACTCCCAGCTGGTAGTAATCAGGCATCGCTCCCTGCCTAACTAGCCTCAGCTCAATCTCCTTAGCCAACTCAATCACAGATTCCAGAGTAAGGCCTACTGTAGGCATACCAGCAAAAGCTGAACCCAAACTAGTAACGTAGGTAGTAATCGTAAAATACTGATCTCACATCAGATCCTCTGCATATCTACCCAGACGAAGAAACTCTCAGGTGTACTCCTCTACAGATTGATCTCCACGAGAAATGTTGGTCAGTCGAAGACGATAGCTCAAACGGAGAGGCTCTGGACAAAATCTCCTCATAAATCGTTCTCTGAACTGAGCCCAGGTCGTCATCATCATGTAAGGCTGGATCATCTGAATAAACCAATCTAGGGCTGGTCTCTCAACAGACAACTCTATGATCATGATCCGTTGGTACTCAGTATGAGCAGTCCGAGTCCGAGTCTCGATCGCGTGCAGAAAATCTAACGGATCAGAAGTACCGTCAAACGCAATCCTGCTAACTCTGGCATAGAACAAAGCTGCCTCAGGGTCAGACATACCCTGCTGATAGGCAGGCTGAACAATTGGAGGCACAGGAACATCCTCAAACTCAGGCTCAATAGGCTCCTCGTCCTATAACTCTCTCTGCCTACAGCGACTTGCCGCTCCTCGAGGTCTACCTCTGCCACGACCTCTACGTCTAACTGGCTGCTCAGGAGGTAAAACCTCATCCTAAAAAGACTCATCATCCTCAGCCTCAACGTTCGGTGGAGCGACACGTGCTCGCCTCCTCATTCTGAAAAGACAAACAGAAAGATTCAGAAAAAATAGACTACGGAGGAATAACGCAGAAAACTAATGCAAAGAATACTTATCAAGACATACTCGAACCTAATTCACTGCAGTAGTTCAACAGAAAACACAAATTTAAAACTGGGGCCACAACTCACAAAACTAAGCCCTGACACAGAACTACACTCTGATACCAACTTTGTCATGACCCAAAATAGGGGCCATGACCAGCGCTAGGGAATGGGAATTCTTTCGAATCCGAAACTCGTAGCAAGCCTAAAAATAAAATAAAACATGCAATAGTAACAACAATATATATTGCAGCGGAAATAAAAATCATAAATATCATAATAGCATTTCCACCAACTGGATTTAAATCAAATACTCATCATTACATATATATAAATCTTAATACAAATCCAGTTTAAATATATAATACAATATCTCTTTAAATATTTAATGACTACTGCAGTGTCTAGATAAAATAAAACCCAAGACTCAGAGAAGCAGTTTACACAAAGAAGTCGGGACGAAAGAAATCCGGCGTACAGGCCTGCTACTGATGTCTGAAGATGATGACTCTCCTGAAAAATAGTCAACGGAGGGGAGTCAGACCTCACTGAGTGAATTACTATAATATATATACATGCATACTAAATGACAATGCATACAGTCAATAGTATATATATAATATGTAAATATACAGGCAAATACACACAGATGCTGTAAAATCATTTTATATATATTTTTATTGAAAATCATCGTTTATGAAGGATCAAATAGAACCTTATGATATCGTAACCTCGAAAACAGTGTTAGACAACACTCTAGCCATACAGGCTCACTTATTCCAAATATATCCACTTAATCCATTTAGATAGTAGACTGGCCCCAAGACACTAAGTCAACCGAGCTCCAGCAGTCTGACTGTCAGTGTGATTGGCCCCGAGACACTTGGTCAACTGAGCTCCAGCAATCACACCCATAAACCATATCTCACACATCAAATAATCATATCCCATCAATATCCACAAATGGTTAGTAATATAGCCTAAATACTATAGGCGTATCGATACGTACTCGATCCTAGTGCTGCCCATTAGGTAGCATGTTCTATTGATATCCTTCAATAATAAATACAAAACATTCATTCACAAATAAATGATGCATGAAATTAAATAAAATAACATTATAAACCATATATATACTGGAAATATACCAAAAGTAAACCAGGTATATTTTGAGTATATATGCGTCAAACAAATCCAATTAAATTATAAATTAAGCTAGAAATATATTTAAAAATATTTTAAATATAATTTATTAATAAAACATGCATATAATTTAATATATACCGAAAATAAACCAAAAATATACTTAAATACTAATCACGTTATTTATGCATATTTAATCAAAATAAAACATATATTCTAAAATCATGCATCCTAAACACATATATATAAAATAGTAACTCACACTTAGTGCGCTCCTCGAGATGGATCCGACGGGCCTAGTCCACTAGGCCTCGGTCTCGGCGCAACTAAACAAACAATAACGATAAAAATTAGAATAACCCTAACAGCAATCCTAGAATTTGATCTAGAATATTAAACATAGAAACATGATTAGGGATCGATCGGACATCACGTTTTACCAAGAATTCTATCGAAAATTCGACAGAATCTCCCCTGTAAAACGGACATCTCTCTACTCAAAGAGTAGAGCCGACCCTGCAAAGAAACACACTTCGAAAAATAGGCTCAACCACTCATCCACAACCCCTCGGTCGGACTCTAAACTACAGTCTACCGACTGGGGTCCACAAACACAGAATAATATAGAAATACCAAAAATACCCTTATAACATAGAAATACATTTTATACATAGCAATTACATAATTAACCTTAAAACACATTAAAAATCGATAAAAACTCATTTTATTAGTAAAACCGTATATTATATATATAATTGAAAATAATTCACGAAAAATAGTTTTATTAGTTAAAAATACTAAATAATTTGTAGAAATCATTTTTATACCTTAAATAACTATTAAAACCAATTAAGTTACATTTTTAGCCAATTTTGTATAAAATTACCAAAATGCCCTTATATATAAATATCCTATAATTACTTCAAAAATTCACCAAAATAGTATAATTATCCAAAATTAATTTTCTCAACATATTTATCAATAATATCAATAATTAAACTCAATTAACCAATTAATTTCAATTAAAAACACAATTAACCCTATTTTTCAAAAATTCCATAAACTTAAATAATTCAAAATAAATACTTAGAATTTCATAAAAATTCCAAATAAATTCCTATAATTCATTTAAACACCTATAATTATCATAAAACACAATTTCATAATTTATTTAATTAATTTCAGAAAATTAGATAATAATATTAAAATATTCAAAATACCCAAAAATCAAAATAATTCCCAAAAATTCTACAAAAATTCACACATGTAGATTAAGCTACTAGGATCAATATTTGTGAAGGGACTTTTCATGAATCAAGCAATTCGAAGCTCAAAAAAAAATCAAAAACCCTAATATGGCCGAAATCGAAAATTCAAAACCTAAGCAAATCAAGACCATTTCAGCTCAAACCAAAGCTAGAATCACACTCACCGGAGCTCAAGGAGAAGAAAGAGACCGGCGGTGTCAAAAATGGTGGCCGGAATCGCGATGTATGAAGAAATGAAGCTTTCGGCCGGAAATGGAGGAATTGAAGCTAGCCGCGCTGGGGAAGGAAGCTAAGGGCGACGGAGCAGCTGGAGAAGACGGCGACACGCAGGGGAGGCAGACGGCCGGTGATCGGAGTAGCAGCGGGGAGAGGAAGATGGAGGAGGGTCGGGCTCGGGAAGGAAGAAGAAGAAGAAGAAAAGAAAAGAAAAAGAAAAAGAAAAGAAAAAGAAAAAAAAAGAAAAAAGAAAAATAAATAAAAAAATAATTTTAATAAAATATTTGGGAAAAATCACACACCACACTTAATATTTAATATTTTAAAATTTAATAATAAATAAAAATAATAAAATAATAATAAAATTAATAAACAAATAATAAAATATTAGGGTAGTAAATTAAACCCTAATTAAATAAATATATACACACATAGGCTTCATTTAGTAATTTAAAAATACGTATGAGTTCATGCAAGTCCGTAAATATATTTAAAATAATTATTAGTAAATTATTTACGTGAAAATTTTTCCAAAAATGCAAGTCCCCGGGAAAATTTTACGTAAGATACTCGAAATAATACACAATAATTAAAATAGGTTTTAAATACATATCAACTCGTAAAAATATCGTAATATATATACAAAAATTATTAATACTGTATATCCCGGTATAATGTAAAAATATTTTAAAATACGAGATATTACATAAATTTTGATTTTTTAATTTTGATTTTTATAAGGTAAACCCCACGGTTTACCTTGAATTAAATATTTTTTTTTTATCCTTATCAGAATTAGATTAAATTTAATACAGAATTTGAAAAATGATGTGTTGTTTAGACAAACCAACTCATCAATATAACTACCCACATATATTTTAGTTAAAATGGATGCTTAAGGCTTGATTTCCCTATTAATTTCTATATATGATATTATGATTTTGTTATTTAATTGCACTCTTATATTTATTTATTCTATTTAGAGTGATCACTTCACATAAATATAAAATGTTCATAACTAATCTTAAAAAATGGGTGTCTTATTCATAATAGTTTCTCTTTTACTGTCTTATTTCTTTTTTGGAATTGGTGTTTCTGAATTTTGCTTGTGTAAGTTATTCTCAAAGTTGGTAAATTAAATTTGTTCAATATTTAATTATTTATTATGAGAACAATATTTCATACCCATCAAGGAATGACTAAAATCAATAAGAAAATTTAACATTACTTAGATTCTTTTAATTTGATTGGTTTAAAAACTAATAAAATCACATATATTAACTCTTAACCAAATTAAACCAAATATTACTAAAAAAAATATCTAAATAAGAAAATATTTGGACTTTAAATAATCGGTTTCTTTCGATTTGATGAAAAATAATAGATAAATAAAGTTTAAAAAATTTTAAAACAAAAAATTTTGTTGACACCGTTAAAAATAGTGCAAATTCCATATTATACACTTATAATTTTGTAACATAACAATAATAAAAGAAGAACGACAATTGATGTTTGAAAATTCATTAAAGTTCAAAACAAAAATACAAATATTTTTAACGTATTAAAATTCAGTACATGTCTTCTAATTTAAAGCACAATTTGTTGCTTAATAGTATGATTTTTTCATCAATCATAGTATTTGCAAAGAAATTATTTGTTCAAAATACCTTTTTGCATTTGATTTATAATTAAATTCAAAGTAGTTTAATCCATATAAATAATTTACAGTAATTATTACATACTTGGGTTTAATTTTTTTATTTTTATTTTGTTAGAGTAAAACAACGGTTTTTTAGAATTTCCAAAGCATTTTATTTCGATTTAACAAAAAAAAAATCAAAGCATAATTAATTATCAAACACCTTAAATATAATATTTAATTTGAATCAATTTGATTTTATTGGTTTTATAAAATTCTTGTGCAAGATTTCGTACCAAAAGACTTTTTATAAAAAATTTTTTGAAATAATATGCACTTGGATAGAAGGTGAAAGTAGATATTCTTAAAAAAAATTATTTATATATAGTCCTAAATATATTTATTGTCAAGGAAAAAATGACATATTACTTGAAATAATTTTTAAGAGTTTTAGTATGAATTTAATAATTTTTTTTGGCATAGTATGAATTTAATAATTAATAAAGACCTAACTATCACCTTTGTTTTTTTTTTTTTGTCAATCGGCATCGTTAAGCCGCTTGGCCTTTCTTTTTCCGACATTGACTACATCAGTCAATGGGAGATGTTTTCTTTTGTTCCAGCCAATCCACCTACCAAGCAATCTTCCATAATAGTAGTCGCAAAGTCTATGTCTGTTTTATTATCAATCAATGATATGGCTACAACTAGTAAGGGAGGATTCATTATAATTAAAATCAACCAAGACTTATATGAACAACAGTTGATGACTTGCCAACATGCGCTGATAACTAGGATTATTCTTTCGAAAGGGGAGGCTCCATGGAAATTGGTAGATCTAAAAGCAAAACTTTCGAAAGTATGGGGTCTTATGAATAGTTGGCGATTGATTTCATTGGGTCGTGGTTTTTACTATGTGATCTTAACCAATCTTGTGGATAAAAACTCTGTTTGGGTTGTGGTGCAATTGCATTAAAACCAGGAATTCTTAGACTTCAACATTGAATCCGGATTTTGATTCGGAATCTCAAAATCCATAAATATTCATGCTTGGGTCAGATTCTATAAGCTCCCTTAGGAATATTGGCATCCGCAGATCTTAGCATCAATTATTAAAGGCATTGGAGTTCCTTTAAAGACTAATAATGCAACTCTAACTGGAGAATTTGGTCATTATGCTCATATTATGGTTGACATTGATTTGTCCTCTTTTTTATCGAAGAATCTCCTTATTAAATGCATTGGGAAAAGTTTTTTCATTGATGTTGTTTATGAAAATTTACCCTCTTTTTGCAATATCTGCTCTAATGTTAGACATTCATCTTCTGATTGTCGTTGGGGGAAGAAAATATCTAAATCTGATGTTGTTTTTAAGCGATTAGAAAAACTTAAAGATCTAAAGCGAGTTTGGAAATTAAAAACTAATTCGGCTTCAGTGGTTCCTATGAGTAATGCTTTCCAGCAGATTGCATTTGGCACTAATGATGATAGGGATGACAATCCTACTGTTGATGATGGCTTGGCAAAAGATGTTGTAGATCATTCAATTCTAGTTGTGGTCATTCAAAATAAAATAGATTCGGGGTTCTCAATCCTGCTAATCTCAAGAATAAAGCACATGAATATGATATTGACGCAACAGTTGTTGAATCCTTCTTTACAAATAAATAGATAACTGATGAGAATGCTTCTATTCTGGAACATGAAATGGTGGTACAACATGATCATTCAGGTCATAATTCTGATGATGACACAAGAGCTCTTGCTGATTTCAAGAATATGCACAAGCACCGACCATGAATATAACAGTTGTTGAATCCTTTTTTCCAAACAAATAGATGACTAATGAGAATGCTTCTAATCCTGAACATGATATGGTGGCACAACATGATCATTCAAGTCATAATTCTGATGATGATGGCACAGGGAGTCCTAAAAAAGTCTCATAGGCAGATGAGGTAGATTCGGTAAAGGAGCCATAGACATAAGTCATAAGAAAAAAGGTACATCATAAGTCTCAATAATATAAAGTATCTCTATCCAAGAGAGTTACTGGAAAACTAGAAAAATTAAATTCATGAAGATATTTTTCTAAAATTGTAAGGGCATGGGTAATTCTCATACTCAGCGTGCTTTATCTTCTTTTTACTTTCAATATTCTCTAACTTTGTCTATCTTATTGAATTATTTATTGCTTTTTCATCTATTTTTTATAATTTTTGGAATAGATTGATTTTGACTTTGATTGCACATAATGATCAGTAATTACCTTTTATATGGCTTCTTGTTAAAAGTAGCTTCACTCTCTTGCTTTTCTCTATATTCATGATCAGTGTATCACTATAGATATTTTAGTAGCTAATCAATTGTAAAGGTATCTCTTATTTGTGCCAGTGTTTGGCATAATCAATGCTTGGAGCTCTGGACAGATCTTTTTCAGCTTTTCACTAATTTTGCTTTAAGTTGGTGTGTGATTGGTGACTTCAATTCAATTTTGGGAGCTCATGAAAAAACTAGAAATCCTCCAGCTTTGGATCATTATAGGGATTTTTGTTCCTTTACTGATACTTGTTTACTATATAATATTCCTACTCGTGGTGCTCAATACACTTGGACCAATGGTAGGCATGTAATTAATTGAGTGAATAGTAGGATTGATAGGGTTTTAGGAAATTTCCAATTTTTTTCAATTTTGGAATATTATTTCATTCACAGTATTATCTCAGCTTCATTCATATCACACTCCCTTCTTACTTTCATATGCTTTTCAAGATAGAGCTATCTATAGGTTCTAGTTTCAAGCAATGTGGATTACCCACTTGGACCTAAGAAATTTTATTTTCTAATTCATGGGTTAATTTTTTGGATTGTCATCATCCTATGCAGTTCCTTGGTGCTAAGTTGAAGAGGCTATGAACTAATCTTAAAAATGGAATTGTGAATGTTTTGGCCATTTTGATGAAAATATAAAGCGAGCTTCTTTGGTTTTGCAAACATTCAATCCGAAATTTCTTTCAATGGTATCTCAAATGATCTTATCAAAAGGAAATTCAAGTTCATATAGACTTAGATCATTTCTTGACTCAGCAAGAAATTTTTTACAGGGAACACAGTAGAATTAAGTAGTTGTCATGACCTAAAATCGGGGGCCATGACCTGCGCTAGGGAACGGAATTCTTTCGAATCCGGAACTTGTAGCAAGCCTTGAAAAAAAAACTTGCAATAATAATAATAATATATGCACCAATATTAAAATCTCAAATCAATATAATAAATTAAAACTCTTTCATATCATATCATAAAATATCTTAATATAACCTTAAAGAAAAGCCTCTGAATTAAAATCATATACAGCGAATATATAAATACAACACACTACTGATACTAAATTATAACTATTGTAGTTTTCTAGAGTACAGTATAAAATAATTAAGTAGATAATTTACATAAAAGAGCCAGGGCGGAAGAAGTCCGGCGAATGGGTCTACTACTAAGGTCTAATAAAGAAGACTCTCTTGTAAAAATATCAACTAAAGGGAGTCAAACCTCACTAAGTGAATTATTATAATATATATACACGCATTACTAAATGACAAATGTAAACACTTATATGTATTTAATAAATATATATACAGGCATGTACACATAGATGCTGAAAAATTCTCTTTATATATAATACTGAAAAACATTAGTTTATGAAGGATCAAATAGAACACTAAGTTATCGTAACCTTAAATATTAATAGAAAGCACTCTAGCCATACTAGCTCACTTAATTCCAAGTAAATTCACATAATCCAACTAGATAGTAGACTGGCCTCGAGACACTAAGTCGACCGAGCTCTAGCAGTCTGACTGCCAGTGTGATTAGCCCCAAAACACTTGGTCAACCAAGCTCCATCAATCACATCTCACTTCAATCAAATCAATCAAGTTATAATTTCCACAAATAAGTTAGTAATTCAACCTATAATCTATCACACTGGTACGTACTTGGTCATAGTGCTGCCCACTAGGAAGCACGTTCTATCGATATCCTTCATTTATATTAAAACATACATTCGAGTAACAAAATAATGTATAAAGTCATTCATAATAGTCAAATAAACCATATATATACCGAAAATATACCTAAAATAAACTAAGTATATTTCAAGTATATAAATGCAAAATAAATTCAATTAAATCATAAAACATACTCAAAATCAACCAATACTATACTTAAAAATAATTTGAATATAAATAAAAAAGGAAAACATGCATTTATTTTAAAATATACCAAGAATATACTAAAAATATACCTAAAATATACTTAAGCACTTAATAAAACAATTATGGAAAATTTTACATTTAAACATATAATTCTAAAACATGCAACCTAAAGCAATGTATATATATAATAATAACTTACAGGGATGCGCTCCACAAGACTAGTCCGCTAGGCCTCGATGTCGGCGCAACTAAACAATAAAAGCGATCACGAAATTAGAATACATCTAACTTAGACTTCTAGAGACTTGATCTAGAATTATAAAATACAGACAAACACAGAATAAGAATTAGACCCAATATCAAGTTTTACAAGAATTCTAGCAAAAATTCGATAGAACCTCCTCTGTAAAACGGACATCTCTTTACTAGAAAGTAGAGCCGGTCCTGCAAGCAAAATACACTTCGAGTATAAAAATCCTCACAACCCTCGGTGGGATCCCGAACTACTAAAACTCCCCAACCAAAGTCCACAATTCACCACAAATTCAATAATACAATAAAATATATTAAAAATCAATAAATACCATAAATGCCCTCCAAATATCAAAATATAACATATCTTACATTAAAACACCAAAAATAATTATTTTCCTAATAATTACTTAAAAACCCTAATTAATAATATAATATTATTAAAAATCCATTTTTCTCGGTAATTCAATATAATTTAATAAGAAGTCACTTTACTAATCCAAATAGCCTAATTAGTCTAAATACAAATTAAAAATTACTAAAAATTCATTTTATTACAAAAATAGTATATTATATATAATTTGAAAATAATTTTTAAAAATTAGTATTAATTAGTTAAAGTTAGTAAATAATTTTTAAAAATCATTTTTATACCTCAAATATTATAAAAATCAATTAAACATAGTGTTTAACTAAAATTATCACTAAATTACCAAATTAACCCTATTATTTAAAAATATACATAAAATACTAATAATACTCAAAAATTCAATAAAAATTATATAAATACACAAAAACTATTTTCTCAACATATATCTCAATAATATCAACAAAAACATATAATTAACCAATTATTTCTAACAAAAAATATATATAACCTATATTTTCAAAATTGACATAAACTAAAAATAATTATAAAAATTACACAAAAATTATAAACTCAACTCCAAAATTAATAATAACCACAAATAGCACCAAAAATCATAATTTCATAATTTATATAATTAATTTACTAAAATTAATAAAATAATAATAAAATATTAAAAAATTCACAAAAATCAAAATAATTCCCAAAAATCACACAAAAATTCAGGGATGTAGCTTGAGCTAGGGGGATCAACTTTTGTGAAGGAATTTTCCATGAATCAACCAAAAATTCCCAAAAAAATTAAAAAACCAAAAATGGCCGAAATAGAAAAATTGAGATACAACACAATGGAGGAGTTAAAGCTTAAAACAAGGCTAGAATCAAGTTTCCCGGAGCTCTAGGAGTCGAACGACATAAAAAACGTGAAGAACGACCGTTGGAATCGCCTTGAACGCCAGTGATCTTGAGTGTCAGCTTCTGGCAGTTACCGGCGATCAACAACTTACCGGAGAGGAAGGAGGAGACGGGGAGGATGACAAGAGGTGGCTGGACGGCGGTGAGGCACTCTAACGATGGTTGATCGACATGACAGTGATGGAGATGGTGAAGATCGCAGGGAAGAAGAAGTAGGGGAAGCTTTTGTTGTTTTTTTTGTATATATTATACATAATACTTTATATTATACTTTAATAAAATTTATATTATATTGTATTATAATATTACACTAAATTCACACACCACACATATATTTTATTCACACATTTATATATACACATACACATATATGTATATATTACACAATAATAATTAATATACACATATAATATTAATAATAAACCCTACTATATATGTGCATATATATATATATACTATATATATATATATATATATATATTAACACATAAAATACAATACAATAATGTAATTTATTAAAATAATAATATGTCACGACCCAAACTAGGAGTCATGACCGGTGCTAGGGAACGAGAATTCTTTTGAATCCAGAACCCGTAGCAAGCCTAAGAAAATAAAATCATACAATAAATAAATAAAAAGTACAATATAATTAAAATTTTTTGAATCAATATATAAAATAAATTCTCCAAATCCTTTCATAAATGTATACATATTCGTACAATGTTCAAATACAATTTTTTTCAAAGTATACAATATCAAACTAATATAATACTCTTCCGATATAATAACACTACTACTGCATTTTCTAGAATACAAATCAGAGTTCAGAATATACATTTGCATAAAATAGCCAGGACTGAAGAACACCGGCGAGGAACTCTACAACTAAGGTCTGACGATATGGGATCTCCTAAAAAAAATAATTGAGGGGGGTCAGACCTCACTGAGTGAATTATTATACTATATATACATGCAAACTAAACCATAATAATCAAACATTCTTATATATATATATATATATATATATATATATATATATATATATATATATATATATATGTATATACACACATTTCACACGAATGCCAAACTCTGCTTTTATAAATATACAGAATGTAGGAAAATGTTTAATTAAATTCATGAAGGATCCATATAACCCTAATAATAACAACCTCAACAACCCCATCATCACTCTTTCCATGCAGGCTCACTTGATTCCAAATAGAACACTTATTCCAATCTAGACAGTAGACTAGCCTCGGGACACGAAGTCGACCGAGCTCCAGCAGCCTGGCTATCAGTGTGATTGGCCCCTAGACACTTATTCAACCAAGCTGCAGCAATCACACTATCTATCACCTCATATCTCAATCAACCCAATAGATTCATTCCACTATGGACAGTAGACTGGCCTCGAGACACTAAGTCGACCGAGCTCCAGCAGTCTGACTGTCAGTGTGATTGGTCTCGCAATCACACTATCTAACATACCATTGATCTTAGTCAAATCAATTAAATCAATTATAATCACCCAAAATTAACTCTCACTCAACCCTATTCTTTCACACCGGTACATACACGGCCCTAGTGCTACCCATTAGGAAGCACATTCTATTGATATCCTTCACTTAAATAAATCATTTATTCTGAAAATAATTATTGTGGAACGACATTCATAATAATAAAATCAACCATATATATATACCAAAAATATACCTAAATTACACCCAATATATTTCAGGTATATACATATGTCAAATAAAATATGAAATAAACTAAAAATAAATCATTAATATAGTTAAAAACAATTTAAATGAGTAACAATAATATAACATGCATTTTCTTAAAAATATACTTAAATATACAAAAGATATACCCTAAGTACACAAATCATTTAATAAAACATTTATGTATAAATATTCATTTAAATATGTGTTTGTGTTTAACATATATTCACAAATATACTAAAAATGAACCTAATTATCTAGCATGCATATATCAAAAATAAACCCTAAATATACCACTAATGTGTTAGGTTTAATTTAATAATAAAACATGTATTTATTTGGAAATAAGTCAAAATATACCAAAAATAAACTTAAAAATAATTTAAGTTTAGGTTTATAATTTAACATGCAATTATTTAAGAATAAACCTAAAATCTACTGAAACTATACCTAAAGTATACTAATCATTTAATAAAATAATTATGTCTAAGTGTACATTTTAAAACATGTGTATATTACTCAAATGTATTAAACGTAAACCTAATTGTTTAATGTGCATATATCAAACTAACATGCATAATTATTTAATATGCATATATATAAAAATGCAACTCTAGATATACCAAAAATATTATAATTTAAATCCCTTTTAAAACATACAATGAAAATAAAAAATTTTAAATAATGCACCCTATATGCAGTGCATATATATACAGTATAATAACTCACATGTTAGCGCTCCACGAGACAAACTCGGCGGGTCTGATCCGTTAGGCCTCGATCTTGGCGCAGCTAGACAAACAAATGACAACATGAAATCAGAATAAATTTAACAGAAATTCTAAATACTCGATCTAGAATTTTAGACACAAAATTAGAATAGGAATTTGACCGGATATCACGTTTTACGAGAATTCTATCAAAAATCCGATAAAACCTCCCCTGTAAAATGGACATCTCTCTACTCAAAGAGTAGAGTTAGTCCTGCAAAGAAAACACACTTCGGAATAACACCAAATTCACAACCACAATCCTTCGGTCGGACTCCAAACTACAATTCACCGATCGAGGTTCACAATTCACAGAATAATTATAAAATACCAAAAATGTCCTTATATAATAAAAATACATTTTATAAATTCAAATTACGTAATTAACCCTAAAACACGTTAAAACCCGATAAAAACTCATTTATTTAGAAAATTCGTATATTATATATATAATTTGAAAATAATTTACGAAAAAAAGTTTTAATTAGTTAAAAATACTAAATAATTTGTAGAAATCATTTTTACACCCTAAGTAACTATTAAAACCAATTTAATTACATTTTAGCCAATTTAGTGTACAATTACCAAAATACCCCTATATATATAAATTTACTAAAATAAATCCAAAAATTCACCAAAAATAATATAATTACTCAAAATTAATTTTCTCAACATATAATTAAATAATATCAATAAATATACTCAATTTACCAATTTATTTCAATTAAACACATAATTAACCCTATTTTTCAAAATTACATAAACTTAATAAATTCCAAATAAATACATAAAAATTCACAAAAATTACAAATAAATTTTTATAATTCATTTCAACTCCTATAATCACCATAAAACACAATTTCATAATTAATTAATTAATTTTCGAAAATTAGAAAATAATAATAAATTCACAAAAATTAAAATAAATTCCAAAAATTCTAAAAAAATTACAGCATGTAGATTAAGCTTCCAGAAACAAAGTTTGTGAAGGAAGTTTTCATGAATCAACCAAATTGAAGCTAAAAAAAATTCAAAACCCAAAATGGCTGATTTGAAGAAATTGAAACCTAAGAAATTCTAGACCAAGTCAAGTGAAACAAAGCTTGGAATCATACTCACCAGAGCTCAATGAGATGATAGAGATCAACGGCATCAAATTTGGTGGCCGGAAAGTGCTTGATCGGAGTTAGGAGCAACTTTTGGCCTCTTGATGAAAATTCGGCCAAACAACGCCGGAAATGGGAGCTTTAGGTGATGGAAATGGCTGGAGGTGGAGGAGGAAGGCTGAGAGGCATAGTAACAGCAAGAAAACCAGCTTGAAAGTGGCTGGAAATGGTGGAATCTGTTTGGAAAGAAAAATGAAGGAGACAATGGCATTTTGGTAATTTCTGCAAACTTTGTTTTTTTTTTTTTTTTGAAAAAAAACGTGTATATATATATATCCACCTTATATATATTATAATAATATAATCCCACACACAAATGATATTCATCACACAAATATTTTATTATATTTAATAATTTATACACTTAAAATTAATTAATTAATACAAAAAAATTAAATGATAAAACTAAAGAAATTAATTAAGCTCTAATTAATTAAATAAATACACATATATAAATTTTATTTTAGCACTTAAAAATTATGTATGAGTTCATACAAATTCGTAAAACTAGTCAAAATAATTAATATTTAATTATTTGCTTGTCAATTTCTCCGAAAATACAATTCCCGGGAAAATTTTACGTAAAGTACTTAAAATAATGTAAAATAATTAAAATTAGCTTTAAACAAATAACAACTCTTAAAAATGTCATAAATATATACAAAAATTATTAACACTGCATATCCTGATGCAATATAAAAATATTTAAAAATTCGGGATATTACATAATATTAAAATATTAATGCACTAAATTAAACATTATTAAAATAATATTATACAAAATAATAAAATTCAAATTACACATTTACGTAGAAAATTATAATTAAACGTAAAATAATAATAATTATTCAAAAAATAGTAAAATAATCAAATATAGTTTTAAGCTTTATTAACAATGCATATCCTGTTAAATGTTAAAATAATTTAAAAACTAGGGTTATTATAGTGGTTGACTGCTAGGATTGGAACACTTCTTTCTTTCATCAGCTGTTTGCTAAATTTGCTTTTAAATAAGGAATTCACCATCTTAAAATTGATGGAGTGCTTACTAATGATAAAACTATTATAGAGAAGCATATTCTTAATTTTATCAAAATCTTTTTAGGGCGGATCATGTTGTGTTATATGATATTCATTTAATCAAATCGGTCATCCCCCCTATGGTTTCTGAAGCAGAAAACTCTCATCTTCTTTCTTGTTCTTTTGAAGAGGAAATTAAGCACATAGTGTTTCATATGGATGCTCATAATGCCTGTGGGCCTAATGGTTTTATTGGAATATTTTACAAAACTTAATGGGAGATTGTTAAAGTTAATGTTTATGCAGCTATTCATAGCTTCTTTCGTATTGGCATGGTCACCATATGTATGAATTCTAGCATTATAGTTTTGATTCCTAAGCTAGTGGATGTTATTACTATTAAACAATTTTGCATTATTGAACAATTTTGCATAATTGTTCTTAGTAACTTCACTATTAAAATTATCACCAAGATTTTGGTTGATCTTACTTCAATTACTATAAGAATTATTTTTTGTAATCAGTTTGGGTTTCTTTAGAATAGAAATATCTCATATTATATTACAAGAGCTTTTGAAGTTGTTAACCTAATTAACAAAACTTATTTTGGAGGTAATATAGTTATGAAGATTGATATTAGAAGGGCATTTGACATTATGGATTGGAATTTTTTTGTTAGATGTCTTGGAAGCTTTTGGGTTTTCTCTTACTTTTAGATACTAGATTCTTAATTTATTTTCATCTTCAAGACTTTCCATTATGATTAATGGAAATGTTCAGGGTTATTTCTCTTGCTCAAGAGGTGTAAGATAAGGGGACCCCCTTTCCCCTCTCATGTTTTGTTTGGCAAAAGATTTTCTTAGTAGATTAATTTCTTATAAGGTTGCCCATGGTCTTATTGAGCCTATGAGACACACTAAGAATGCTTTTTTCCTAACTTATTTCCTTTATGCTGATGATGTTTTACTTTTTAGAAAGGCTTCAATTAAAAATATCAAGGTTGTTAATGATACTTTCAAACTTTATAGTTTATATCTGGTCAAGCATTTAATTGGGGAAAATCAAAAATTTATTATGGTTCTGTAATTCTTTAGCATCGCATCATAAAGATTCATCAAATTCTTAATATTAAAAAGGGTGTGCTTCCTTTTTTATATCTTAGTGTGCCTTTGTTTTATGGTGTCCCTAAAAGGCATTGGTTAAAGCCCATTGCTGACAAAGTTTGTAGAAAATTTTCTAAATGGAAAGGTAATTCTTTGACTATGGCTGGACGTGTAACTTTGATTCAATCAGTCATTATTAGCTCTCTGTTGCATTCTTTTGCTATTTATCGTTGGCCTTAATCTTTGCTTTTGTATATGGAGAGTTGCATGAGAAATTTCTTATGGACTAGTTTTATTCATGACAAAAAACTTATTACGGTTCCTTGGAAACTCACATGTCTTCCTTTTAATGAAGGAGGTGTTGGTATTAAACAATTAAAATCTTTGAATGAGGTTATGTTAAGTAAGTTTGCTTAGAAACTTATTACTTCTCAAGATTATCTTATAAACATTCTTTATCAAAGGTTTGTTTATCCTTGAAGAATTCCTCGAGATTCTTATTTTAATTCTTTTATTTGGTTTTCCATAAAGAGAATCTATACTTCTCTTCAGTCTGAGGTGAAGTGGTTCATTGGGAAAAATAGTCATCAATTTTTTGATTATTCTTAAATTAATCCTATTATTACAGATCAACTTGCCTTGTCAATTAAGGTGCAAAGAGGGTTGGTTAACGGGGTGTCAGATTTCCTCATTAATGATAACTAGGAGATTTCTCAAATATCTAATGATGTGGTAAGGAATAACATTGCTGATGTTTCTCCTATTCATAATGAGACTGATTTATATGTTTGGACTATTATTGATAGTGGGCTTCATACTTTTAAAAATATGTATAATCATCTTTGGTATTCCAGATAGATGGTTCCTTGGTCTCAGTTCATTTGGAAGGATTTTCTTCCTCCATCTAGAGCCTTTATGTGTTGGCGAGCTATTTTGGGTTATCTTCCCACGGAAGATACTCTTTCCAAAAGGGGTCTTCAGTTTGCCTTATGGTGTTCTTTATGTGCTGCTAATGAAGAGAGTAATTCTCAGTTATTTATTTTTTGCCTTTTTTCTTCTGCTAAATGGCTAGCCATTGCATCTCTCTTTAGCAAAAGAATTAAAACTTTCGGTACCCTATCAGATTTAATTCTTATTGCCATAAAACATGATTTTAGCTCTCAAGTTGCAATTTTATGGACAATGGCAATTATTAATGCGGTTGCTATTTTTTGGAAAACCAAAAAGTTAGTAATTGTCACGACCCAAAACAGGGGCCATGACCGGCGTTAGGGAACGGGAATTCTTTCGAATCCAGAACCCGTAGCAAGCCTAAAAAAAAATAAAACATGCAATAATAATAATAACAATATTTAATGCAGCGGAAATAAAAATCATAAATATAATAATAACAATTTCCATCAACTGGATTTAATTTAAATCTCAAATCATCACATATATAAAATCTCTTTAATACAATCCAGTTCAAATTCTTAAAATGCATCTCGCATAAATAAAATACATAATGTCTCATAATTAATTTACAACTACTGCAGTGTCTAGATTATAAAAATAAGACTCAAGTAAGCAGTTTACACAAAGAAGCCGGGGCGAAAGAAATCTGGCGTATCGACCTACTACTGAGGTCTGAAGATGTTAACTCTCCTGAAAAATTGTCAACGGAGGGAGTCAGACCTCACTGAGTGAATTACTATAATATATATACATACACACTAAGTGACAATGCATACAGTCAACAGTATATATATAATATGTAAATATATACATGCAAATTCACACAGATGCAGAAAAAATCATTTTTATATATTTGTATTGAAAATCACAATTTATGAAGGATCACATAGAACCCCTAGAATATCGCAACCTCAAAAACAGTGTTAGACAACACTCTAGCCATACAGGCTCACTTAATCCAAAGATATCTACTTAATCCATTTAGACAGTAGACTGGCCCCGAGACACTAAGTCAACCGAGCTCCAGCAGTCTGACTGCCAGTGTGATTGGCCCCGAGACACTTGGTCAACCGAGCTCCAGCAATCACACCTCCAAACCATATCTCACACATATCAATAATCATATTCAATCAATATCCACAAATGGTTAGTAATATAGCCTAAATACTATAGGCGTACCGGTACGTACTCGGTCCTAGTGCTGCCCACTAGGTAGCATGTTCTATTGATATCCTTCATTAATAATATAAAACATTCATTCACAAAAATAAATGATGCATGAAGTTCAATAAAATATCAACATAAACCATATATATACTAGAAATATACCAAAAGTAAACCAGGTTTATTTCGAGTATATATACATCAAATAAATCCAATCAAATCATAAATTAAACTAGAAATATATTTAAAAACATTTTTAAATATAATTTATTAACAAAACATGTATATAATTTATTATATACCAAAAATAAACCAAAATAAACTAAATATAAACTTAAGAAATAATCAAATTATTTATGCATATTTAATCAACATAAAACATGTATTTCTAAATCATGCATCCTTAAGCATATATATATTGTAATATCCCGTGTTTTTAAAATATTTTTACACTGTACCGGGATATGCAGTGTTAATAATTTCTGTATATTATATGATATTTTTATGAGTTGTTATGTATTTAAAGCCTATTTTAATTATTGTGTATTATTTATAGTGCTTTACGTAAAATTTTTCCGGGACTTGCATTTTCGGGAAAATTTTCACGTAAATAATTTATTATTAATTATTTTAAATATATTTTCGGACTTGCATGAACTCATACGTATTTTTAAAATACTAAATAAAGCCTATGTGTGCAATATTTATTTAATTAGGGTTTAATTAATATTACCCTAATATTTTATTATTTGTTTATTAATTTATTGTTATTTAATTATTTTCTTTATTATTAAATTATTAAAATATTAAGTGTGTGGATGTAAATTTTTCTAAATATTTTATTAAAATTATTTTTTTATTTTTTTTCTTTTTCTTTTTCTTTCTTTTTCTTTCTTTTTTCTTTCTTTCTTTTTTCTTTTTCTTCTTCTTCTTCTTCCTTCTCCCGTGCGCCCGACCACCCATCCCTCACCGCTGCAACTCCCGATTCTCGGGCGTCAGTGTGCCGCCAGGAGCTCCGCCTTCCCCAGCCAGCCACTCCGCCGCCCCTAACTCCTTCCCCGGCGCCGGTTAGCCCCGTTTTCCCCTTTTGGCTGAAACTTCTTTCCTTTGTCGTCGACGACGATTCCGACCACTGTTTTTGACACCACCCGGTCTCTTTCTTCTCCTTAAGCTCCGGTGAGTGTGATTCTAGCTTTGGTTTGAGCTAAAATGGTCTAAAATTGCTTAGGTTTTGATTTTTCGAATTCGGCCATATTAGGGTTTTTGATTTTTTTGAGCTTTGAATTGATTGATTGATGGAAAATCCCTTCACATACATGTATGAATTTTTGGAGATTTTTGGATTTTTGGGTATTTTTGAATATTTTAATATTATTTTCTAATTTTCGGAAATTAATTATTTAAATTATGAAATTGGGGTTTATGGTTAAATTAGGTGTTTAAATGAATTATAGGAATTTATTTGGAATTTTTATGAATTTTTAAGTATTTATTTTTGAATTATTGAAGTTTATGTAATTTTGGGAAAATTAGGTTAAATGTGTTTTTAATTGAATTTAATTGGTTAATTGAGTTTAATTATTGATATTATTGACAAAATATGTTGAGAATTTAATTTTGGATAATTGTATAATTTTTGGTGAATTTTTGAAGTAATTATAGTATGTTTATATATATAGGGGTATTTTGGTAATTTTACCCTAAATTGTCTAAAAATGTAATTTAATTGGTTTTAATAGTTATTTAAGGTATAAAAATGATTTCTACAAATTATTTAGTATTCTTAACTAATTAAAACTATTTTTTGTGAATTATTTTCAATTATATATATAATATATGGTTTTCCTAATAAAAATGAGTTTTTATCAGTTTTTATAGTGTTTTAAGGTAATTATGTAATTTCTACCTATAAAATGAATTTCTATGTTATAAGGATATTTTTGGTATTTCGGAATTGTTCTGTGTTTGTGGACCTCGATCGATGGACTGTAGTTTGGAGTTCGACCGTGGGATTTTGATTGTGCTCTGTGTAGTTTTTCGAAGTGTATTTCTTTGCAGGGTCGGCTCTACTCTTTTGAGTAGAGAGATGTCCATTTTTACAGGGGAGGTTCTGCCGGATTTTCGATAGAATTCTCATAAAACGTGATGTCCAGTCGAACCCTAATTCTGTTTCCCGTATTTAATACTCTAGATCGAATTCTAGGATTTCTGTTAGGTTTATTCTGATGTCTATTATTTATTGCTTGTTTAGTTGCACCGAGACCGAGGGCTAGTGGACCAGGCCCGTCGGACCCGTCTCGTGGAGCGCACTAGGGTGAGTTACTATATTATATATATATGCTTAGGATGCATGATTTAGAAATACATGTTTTATGTTGATTAAATATGCATAAATAATTTGATTATTTCTTAAGTTTATATTTAGTTTATTTTGGTTTATTTTTGGTATATATTAAATTATATACATGTTTTGTTAATAAATTATATTTAAAAATGTTTTTAAATATATTTCTAGTTTAATTTATAATTTGATTGGATTTATTTGCGTATATATACTCGAAATATACCTGGTTTACTTTTGGCATATTTCTAGTATATATATGGTTTATGTTGATATTTTATTGAACTTCATGCATCATTTATTTTTGTGAATGAATGTTTTACATTATTAATGATGAAGGATATCGATAGAACGTGCTACCTAGTGGGCAGCACTAGGACCGAGTACGTACCGGTATGCCTATAGTATTTAGGCTATATTACTAACTTATTTGTGGATATTGATTGAATGTGATTATTGATATGTGTGAGATATGGTTTGGGTGTGACTGCTGGAGCTCGGTTGACCAAGTGTCTCGGGCCAATCACACTGGCAGTCAGACTACTGGAGCTCGGTTGACTTAGTGTCTCGGGGCCAGTCTACTGTCTAAATGGATTAAGTGGATATATTTGGATTAAGTGAGCCTGTATGGCTAGAGTGTTGTCTAACACTATTTCTGAGGTTGCGATATTCTAGGGTTCTATGTGATCCTTCATAAAAGATGATTTTCAATAAATTATATATAAAAATGATTTTATTGCATCTGTGTGTATTTGCCTGTATATATACATATTAGATATATATTGTTGACTGTATGCATTGTCATATAATGTGTATGTATATATATTATAGTAATTCACTCAGTGAGGTCTGACTCCCCTCTGTTGACAATTTTTCAAGAGAGTCAACATCTTCAGACCTCAGTAGCAGGTCGATACACCAGATTTCTTTCGCCCCGGCTTCTTTGTGTAAACTGCTTACTTGAGTCTTATTTTTATAATCTAGACACTGCAGTAGTTATAAATTAATTATGAGACATTATGTATTTTATTTATGTGAGATATTGTATTATATTTGAATTGGATTTGTATTTAAAGATTTATATATATGAGATGAGCTGAGATTTGATTTAAATCCAGTGATGAGAATGTTATTATTATATTTATGATTTTTATTTCCGCTGCATATATATATTACTGTTATTGTTATTATTGCATGTTTTATTTTATTTTTTATTTTTTTTAGGCTTGCTACGGGTTCCGGATTCGAAAGAATTCCCGTTCCCTAGCGCCGGTCATGGCCCCTGTTTTGGGTCGTGACATATATAGTATAGTAACTTACCCTAGTGCGCTCCACGAGACGGGTCCGACGGGCCTGGTCCACTAGCCCTCGGTCTCGGTGCAACTAAACAAGCAATAAATAATAGACATCAGAATAAACCTAACAGAAATCCTAGAATTCGATCTAGAGTATTAAATACGAAAACAGAATTAGGGTTCGATTAGACATCACGTTTTACGAGAATTCTATCAAAAATCCGGTAGAACCTCCCCTGTAAAACGAACATCTCTCTACTCAAAAGAGTAGAGCCGACCCTGCAAAGAAACACACTTCGAAAAACAAACACCACATCTCATTCACAACCCCTCGATCGGACTCCAGACTACAATCTACCGACCGGGGTCCACAAACACAAAATAATTTCAGAAATATACCAAAAATACCCTTAAAACCTAAAAATACATTTTATAGGTAGAAATTACATAATTAACCTTTAAACACATTAAAAACCAATAAAAACTTATTTAATTAGTAAAACCGTATATTATATATATAATTGAAAATAATTCACGAAAAATAGTTTTAATTAGTTAAAAATACCAAATAATTTGTAGAAATCATTTTTATACCTTAAATAACTATTAAAACCAATTAAATTACATTTTTAGCCAATTTAGGGTAAAATTACCAAAATGCCCTTATATATATAAATATACTATAATTACTTCAAAAATTCACCAAAAATAGTATAATTATCCAAAATTAATTTTCTCAACATATTTATCAATAATATCAATAATTAAACTCAATTAACCAATTAAATTCAATTAAAAACATAATTAACCCTAATTTCCCAAATTACATAAACTTCAATAATTCAAAATAAATACTTAGAAATTCATAAAAATTCCAAATAAATTTCTATAATTCATTTCAACACCTAATTTAACCATAAAACACAATTTCATAATTTAAATAATTAATTTCCGAAAATTAGAAAATAATATTAAAATATTCAAAAATACCCAAAAATCCAAAAAATATCCAAAAATTCCACAAAAATTCATACATGTAGATTAAGCTACTAGGATCAACATTTGTGAAGGGATTTTTCATTAATCAATCAATTCAAAGCTCAAAAAAATCAAAAACCCTAATATGGCCGAATTCAAAAAATTGAAACCTAAGCAAATTTAGACCATTTAAGCTCAAACCAAAGCTAGAATCACACTCATCGGAGCTCAAGGAGAAGAAAGAGACTGGCGGTGTCAAAAATGGTGGCCGAAATCATCGTCGACGGCGAGGAGAAGGATTTCGACCAAAATGAAAGAAAAGGGCTGCCGGGGCCGGGGAAGGAGGCTGCTGGCGGCGGGGGACGGCTGGGAACGGCGGTGGCAAGCCGGGAGACACACCAACGGTAGGTGATCGGCGTGACAGACGGTGGTGAGGGGTGGTTGGGCGCTCGGGAGAAGAAGAAGAAGAAGAAGAAGAAGAAGAAAAAGAAAAAGAAAGAAAAGAAAAAGAAAAAGAAAAAAGAAAAATAATAAAAAAAAAATAATTTTAAATAAAATATTTAAAAAAATCACACTCACACATATAATTTAATATTTTAATAATTTAATAATAAATAAAATAATTAAATAACAATAAATTAATAAACAAATAATAAAATATTAGGGTAATATATTAAACCCTAATTAAATAAATATTGCACACATAGGCTTTATTTAGTATTTTAAAAATACGTATGAGTTCATGCAAGTCCGAAAATATATTTAAGATAATTAATAATAAATTATTTACGTGAATGTCACGACCCAAAACAGGGGCCATGACCGGCGCTAGGGAACGGGAATTCTTTCGAATCCGGAACCCGTAGCAAGCCTAAAAATAAAATAAAATAAAATAAAGCATGCCATAATAACAATAACCATATAATATGCAGCGGAAATAAAAATCATAATATTATAATATTATCCACATCACTGGATTAAATCAAAATCCCAACTGATAAATATATGATCTTTTTAATACAAATCCAGTTTCAATATAATACATCTCTTTAAAATAAAATACATGAAATCCAATACTGTAATTCACAACTACTGCAGTGTCTAGATAAAATAAATAAGACTCAAGTAGACAATTTACATAAAGAAGCTGGGGCGGAAGAAATCCGGCGTATCGACCTGCTACTGAGGTCTGAGGAAGTTGACTCTCCTGAAAAATAGTCAACGGAGGGGAGTCAGACCTCATTGAGTGAATTACTATAATATATATACATACACTCTAAATGACTATGCATACAGTCAATAATACATGTCTAATATGTATATATACAGGCAATTCATACAGATACAGAAAAATCGTTTTTATATATTTTATCTGAAAATCATCTTTTATGAAGGATCACATAGAACCCTAGAATATCGCAACCTTAAAAATAGTGTTAAATAACACTCTGGCCATACAGGCTCACTTATTCCAAATATATCCACTTAATCCATTTGGACAGTAGACTGGCCCCGAGACGCTAAGTCAACCGAGCTCCAGCAGTCTAACTGCCAGTGTGATTGGCCCCGAGACACTTGGTCAACCGAGCTCCAGCAATCACACCCAAACCACATCTCACATATCAATAATCATAATCAAATCAATATCCACAAATAGTTAGTAGTATAGCCTAAAGCTATAGGCGTACCGGTACGTACTCGGTCCTAGTGCTGCCCACTAGGTAGCACGTTCTATTGATATCCTTCATTAATAATATAAATCATTCATTCATAATAAATGATGCATGAATGTAAATGAAACAACAATATAAACCATATATATACCGAAAATATACCAAACATAAACCAGGTATATTTTGAGTATATATATGTCAAATAAATCCAATCAAATCATGAATTAAACTAAAAATATATTTAAAAACATTTTAAATATATTTTATTAACAAAACATGTATATAATTTATTATATACCAAAAATATACTTGAATATAAATCACATTATTTATGCATATTCAGTCAAAATAAAACATGCATTTTCTAAATCATGCATCCTAAGCATATATATATAATATAGTAACTCACCTAATGCGCTCCACGAGACAGGTCCGACGGGCCTGGTCCACTAGCCCTCGGTCTCGGCGCAACTAAACAAGAAATAAGTAATCGACATCAGATTAACCCTAATAGAAATCTTAGAATTCAATCTAGAGTATTAAAATACGGAAACAGAATTAGGGTTCGACTGGATATCACGTTTTACGAGAATTCTACCAAAAATTCAGCAGAACATCCCCTATAAAACGGACATCTCTCTACTCAAAAGAGTAGAGCCGACCCTGCAAAGAAACACACTTCGAAATACAAGCTCAACACAATCAAAATCCCACGGTCGGACTCCAAACTACAGTCCACCGACCGGGGTCCACAAACACAGAATAATTCCAGATATACCGAAAATATCCTTAAATCACAGAAATACATTTTATAGGTAAAAATTACATAATTAACCTTGAAACACTATAAAAACCGATTAAAACTCATTTTATTAGAAAAATCGTATATTATATATATAATTGAAAATAATTTACGAAAAATAGTTTTAATTAGTTAAAAATACCAAATATTTTGTAGAAATCATTTTTATACCTTAAATAAATATTAAAACCAATTAAATTACATTTTTAGACAATTTAGGGTAAAATTACCAAAATACCCCTATATATATAAATATACTTAAATTACTTCAAAAATTCACCAAAAATCATTCAATTACCCAAAATTAATTTTCTCAACATATTTATCAATAATGTCAATATTTAAACTCAATTAACCAATTAAATTCAAATAAAAACACAATTAACCTAATTTTTCCAAAATTCCATAAACTTCAATAATTCAAAATAAATACTTAGAAATTCATAAAAATTCCAAATAAATTCCTATAATTCATTTCAACACCTAATTTAACCATAAACTCCAATTTCATAATTTAAATAATTAATTTCCGAAAATTAGAAAATAATATTAAAATATTCAAAAATACCCAAAAATCCAAACAACCTCCAAAAATTCTACAAAAATTCATACATGTAGATTAAGCTACTAGGATCAACATTTGTGAAGGAAGTTTCCATGAATCATCCAATTCGAAGCTCAAAAAAATCGAAAACCCTAATAGGCCGAAATTGACAAATCGAAAACTAAGCAATTCTAGACCATTTTAGCTCAAACCAAAGCTAGAATCACACTCACCGGAGCTCAAGGAGAAGAAAGAGACCGGCGGTGTCGAAAACGGTGGCCGGAATCGGCGTGATCGACGGTGGGTTGATTTTCGGCTTCTCCGGCCAAAATCGTTCTCCCGACGCCGGAAACGGCCTCCTCAGGCGGCGAAACTGGTCGGGGAAGATGGTGGCACACCGGACGGCACACCCACGATGAAGGAACGGCGTGACAGACGCCCGGATGGTGAAGGAACGGTCGGAGAAGAAGAAGGAGACTCGGGGGCTAAAATGTAATTTTCCAATTCTTGTGTAATTTTGACAAATATATGTATATATATATACTTTATACTATATATTAAAATAATATTAAATTACACACATCAAATATACACCACACACATAAAAATATTAATATTTTAATAATTTATACCAAATAAAATTAATTAAATAACAATTAAAACAATTAAATACTTAATAAAATATTAGGGTAATAATAAACCCTAATTAAATAAATATACACACACAGGCTTTATTTAATAATTTAAAAATATGTATGAGTTCATGCAAGTCCGTAAATACATCTAAAATAATTAATAATAAATTGTTTACGTGAAAATTTCCCCGAAAATGCAAGTCCCCGGGAAAATTTTACGTAAAATACTGAAAATAATAGACAATAATTAAAATAGGTTTAAAATACATATCAACTCATAAAAATATCATAATATATATACAAAAATTATTGACACTGTATATCCCGGTACAGTGTAAAAAATATTTTTAAAAAAACACGGGATATTACAGTCTTCCCCCCTTACAGGAATTCGTCCCCGAATTCTAAAAGATAAGATCAAGAAGGAAAGAGATACGGGTAAGAAGCTCGCATCTCAACTTCAGTCTCCCACGTATGCTCTTCAACTCTATCGCTACGCCACAAAACCTTGACCATCGGAATCTGCTTCGATCGCAACTGTCGAACTTGAAAATCTACGATCGCCACAGGTTCTTCCACAAAAGTCAAATTTTCACTCACTTCTACACTGTCAGGTTGCAACACATGTGAAGGATCTGAGATATACTTCCTCAACATCGAGATATGAAATACTGGATGCACCTGAAACATACTCGGAGGCAAATCCAACCGATATGCAACAGTGCCAACTCTCTCCAGAATCTCAAACGGTCCAATATATCTCGGTGCTAACTTACCCTTCCTACCAAATCTCATCACACCCTTCATCGGAGATACCTTCAGAAAAATGAAATCTCCAACCTGAAACTCCACATCTCTGCGCCTAGGATCCGCATAACTCTTCTGTCTACTAACTGCGGTCTCTAATCTACGCTTGATCACGGTGACTTTCTCTGCAGCATCCTGAACCATCTCTGGTCCAGTCAAAGCTCTCTCACCAATCTCATCCCAACTCAACGGGGATCTACACTTCCTTCCATACAACGCCTCATATGGTGCCATACCAATACTGCTATGGTAGCTGTTATTATATGCAAACTCAACAAGCGACAAATGATCATCCCAGCTACCTCCCAAATCCAGGACACACATCCTCAACATATCTTCCAGTGTCTGGATCATCCTCTCAGACTGGCCATCTGTCTGAGGATGAAAAGCAGTACTGAAATCCAACCTAGTGCCCATCGCTTTTTGCAACTTCTGCTAAAAACGAGAAGTAAACACTGAACCTCTATCTGACACAATGGACACAGGTACTCCATGAAGGCATACAATATGCTTCACATACAACTTTGCCAATCTAGCAACTGAATATGTGGCTTTCACAGGCAAGAAATGTGCAGACTTCGTCAACCTGTCTACAATCACCCAGATGGAATCGTATCCATCCTTCGAACGAGGTAAACCGACCACAAAATCCATAGCTATCCTTTCCCACTTCCACTCGGGAATAGGAAGAGGCTGAAGCTTCCCAGAAGGCTTCTGATGTTTGGCTTTCACTTGCTGACACGTCAAGCACTTAGCAACATAATCAGTAACATCCTTCTTCAATCCATCCCACCAGTATAAATCTCTGATACTGTGGTACATCTTAGTAACACCTGGATGAACGCTGTAGGCTGTAGAATGTGCTTCCTCTAAAATCTCCTCTCTCAAATCATCCACATCAGGAACACACAATCTACTACTGATCCACAACACACCACCATCATCGAGTGTGAAATCAGTGAACTTCCCTGCTCTGACATTCTCTGCAAGCTCTTCTAGAATAGGATCTCGGCTCTGAGCTGCTTTAATCCTATCCCTCAGTACATATCGTACTTTAAATTGAGCTAACAGTCCACCTGATCTACTGATCTTCATCATCAGACCTTGATCCACCATTAAATGTAACTCCTGGATCAATGGTCTCCTCTCAACACCAATGTGAGCAAGACTACCTGAAGACTTCCTACTCAAGGCATATGCTACCACATTAGCTTTACCCGGATGGTAAAGAATCTCGCAATCATAATCCTTCAACAATTCCAACCATCGTCTCTGCCTCAAATTCAAATCTTGCTGCTGGAAAATGTACTTAAGGCTCTTGTGATCAGTAAATATCTCACAAGTCACCCCGTACAAATAATGTCTCCAAATCTTCAGAGCAAAGATCACTGCAGCCATCTCCAGATCATGTGTGGGATAGTTCTGCTCATGCTTCTTCAATTGCCTCAAAGCATAGGCTATCACCCTTCCATTCTGCATCAACACACAACCAAGACCAATTCTAGAGGCATCACAGTAAACTGTGAACTTATCCACACTATTAGGCAAAGCTAATACTGGCGCTGTGGTCAACTTCTCCTTCAACAACTGAAAACTGTTCTCACAAGCTTCTGACCACTCGAATCTAACATTCTTCTGAGTCAAGCGAGTCATAGGGGCTGCTATCCTGGAAAAATCCTGCACAAACCGCCTATAATACCCGGCTAAACCCAGAAAACTTCGAATCTCTGTAACAGAAGTAGGTCTAGGCCATTCAGATACTGCCTCAACCTTTTGTGGATCAACCTGAATACCTTCTTTAGACACTATGTGTCCAAGAAAAGAAACACTCTCCATCCAGAAATCACACTTCGAGAATTTAGCATAAAGTTGATGATCTCTCAATGTCTGTAGTACAATCCTCAAATGATATACATGCTCTTCCATACTCCTCGAATATACTAGTATATCATCAATGAAGACTACTACAAACTGATCCACATATGGTCTGAATACTCTGTTCATCAGGTCCATAAAGCTGTTGGTGCATTAGTCAAACCAAAAGACATCACCAGAAACTCATAATGACCATATCTAGTGCGGAATGCTGTCTTAGGAATATCGGATTCACTGATCCGCAGCTGATGATAACCCGACCTCAAGTCGACCTTAGAAAAGAACTGTGCACCTTGTAACAGATCAAATAAATCATCTATCCTCGGGAGAGGATACTTGTTCTTCACTGTCACCTTATTAAGCTCTCTGTAGTCAATGCACAGTCTCAGGGTACCATCCTTCTTCTTCACAAACAGGACTGGTGCACCCCAAGGAGAAACACTAGGTCTAATAAAATCCTTATCCAACAACTCTTGCAACTGCTCCTTCAACTCTCTCAACTCTGCAGGAGCCATACGATAGGGTGGCATAGATATAGGAGTAGTACCTGGTACCACATCTATACAGAACTCAATCTCTCTGTGAGGTGGTAAACCTGGCAACTCCTCGGGAAAAAACATCAGGAAACTCACAAGCAACAGGAACATCTGTGAGTGACAACTTCTCCACTGACGTATCCCTAACCAATGCCAAAAACCCCTGACAACCTTTCTTCAACAACTTCCTAGCAGAAATAGCAGAAATAAGATTCTGAGGTGCTGAACTCCTATCACCAACAAACTTAAATTCTACTTCACCAGGAATTCTGAAAATCACCTCCTTATTCCTGCAATCAACCACGACAAAGTGCTGAGATAACCAATCCATTCCCAAAATAACATCAAACTCCATCACATCCAACAAAATCAAATCGGCGGATAATTCTCTATCTCCCACGAGAACTGGACAACCCGAAAGAACAATATCGGCGTCCAAGGAATCGCTCAGAGGAGTGGCAACAGACAAAGGAAAAGCCATCCTCGAAGCTTGCCAACAAGATTTAGAAGCAAAAACAGGAGAAACAAACGAATGCGTGGCACCCCGGATCAAACAAAACCCATGCATCCAGGTAACAAACAGAAAGAATACCTGCCACGACTGCATTAGATGCCTGAGCATCCTGCTGAGTCAGATGGAAGACTCTCGCCTGACCTCGACCTCCCTGCTGATTGGTAGAAGCCTGGCCAACACCTCTAGCACCTCCTCTAGTACCTCTACCACGACTCTGCTGTGGAACAAACTGAGTAGAACTCTGATGCTGGGCTGGTGGCAACTGAAATGGCATGGGTGCTGCACTAGCAATCGACTGCTGTGGGAATCGCGAAATCTGTTGCTGCTGATACCCAGAATAAGGACACGATCTGGCAAAATGTCCTGTCTGTCCGCATCTGAAACATGTCAGTGGTGTCAGATAACACGGTCCCTGATGGACTCTACCACAAGTCTGACAAACACTGGCCGCTGATCCAGAACTAGGACCACTGCTGCTGCTCGAAGCACCTGACCCAAATCTGAATGATCTACGCTGACCTCCACGGCCATGTCTACTGCTCCGATGCACTCGCTGCTGCTGTCTCTGATTCTGCTGAGTCGAACCTCGCTGCTGACTACTCGAACCAACATGAAAACTCGAATATGGAGTAGCCTGCGATCCACTCGACTGAACTCCCAGCTGGTAATAATCAGGCATCGCTCCCTGCCTAACTAACCTCAGCTCAATCTCCTTAGCTAGCTCAATCACAGACTCCAGAGTAAGACCTGCTGTGGGCATACCAGCAAAAGCTGAACCCAAACCAGTAACATAGGTAGTAACAGCGAAATACTGATCTCGCATCAGATCCTCAGCATATCTACCCAGACGAAGAAACTCTCGGGTATACTCCTCTACTGATTGATCTCCATGAGAAATACTGGTCAGACGAAGATGATAACTCAAACGAAGCGGCTCTGGACAAAATCTCCTCATGAATCGCTCTCGAAACTGAGCCCAGGTCATCGTCATCATATAGGGCTGGATCATCTGAATGAACCAATCTAGAGCTGGTCCCTCAACAGACAACTCAACAATCATGATCCGCTGGTACTCGGTATGAGCAATCCGAGTCCTAGTCTCAATCGCATGCAGAAAATCTAAAGGATCAGAAGTACCATCAAACGTAATCCTGCCAACTCTGGCATAGAACAAAGCTGCCTCAGGGTCAGACATACCCTGCTGATAGGCAGGCTGAACAGGCTGAACAACTGGAGGAACATGAATATCAAACTCAGGCTCAACAGGCTCCTCGTCCTGTAACTCTCTCTGCCTACGGCGACCTGCCGCTCCTCGAGGTCTACCCCTGCCACGACCTCTACGTCTAACTGGCTGTTCAGGAGGTAAAACCTCATCCTGAAAAGACTCATCATCCTCGGCCTCAACGACCGGTGGAGCGACACGCGCTCGCCTCCTCATTCTGAAAAGACAAACGGAAAGATTCAGACAAAACAGACAACAGAAGAATAATGCTGAAAACTACAGCAAGGAATACTCATCAAGACATACTCGAACCTAATACACTGCAGTAGTCCAACAGAAAACACAACTTTAAAACTAGGGCCACAACTCACATAACTAAGCCCTGACACAGAACTCCACTCTGATACGAACTTCGCTCTGATACCAACTTTGTCACGACCCAAAACAGGGGCCATGACCGGCGCTAGGGAACGGGAATTCTTTCGAATTCGGAACCCGTAGCAAGCCTAAAAATAAAATAAAATAAAATAAAGCATGCCATAATAACAATAACCATATAATATACAGCGGAAATAAAAATCATAATATTATAATATTATCCACATCACTGGATTAAATCAAAATCCCAACTGATAAATATATGATCTTTTTAATACAAATCCAGTTTCAATATAATACATCTCTTTAAAATAAAATACATGAAATCCAATACTGTAATTCACAACTACTGCAGTGTCTAGATAAAATAAATAAGACTCAAGTAGACAATTTACATAAAGAAGCCGGGGCGGAAGAAATCCGGCGTATCGACCTACTACTGAGGTCTAAGGAAGTTGACTCTCCTGAAAAATAGTCAATGGAGGGGAGTCAGACCTCACTGAGTGAATTACTATAATATATATACATACACTCTAAATGACTATGCATACAGTCAATAATACATGTCTAATATGTATATATACAGGCAATTCATACAGATGCAGAAAAATCGTTTTTATATATTTTATCTGAAAATCATCTTTTATGAAGGATCACATAGAACCCTAGAATATCGCAACCTTAAAAATAGTGTTAAACAACACTCTGGCCATACAGGCTCACTTATTCCAAATATATCCACTTAATCCATTTGGACAGTAGACTGGCCCCGAGACACTAAGTCAACCGAGCTCCAGCAGTCTAACTGCCAGTGTGATTGGCCCCGAGACACTTGGTCAACCGAGCTCCAGCAATCACACCCAAACCACATCTCACATATCAATAATCATAATCAAATCAATATCCACAAATAGTTAGTAGTATAGCCTAAAGCTATAGGCGTACCGGTACGTACTCGGTCCTAGTGCTGCCCACTAGGTAGCACGTTCTATTGATATCCTTCATTAATAATATAAATCATTCATTCATAATAAATGATGCATGAATGTAAATGAAACAACAATATAAACCATATATATACCGAAAATATACCAAACATAAACCAGGTATATTTTGAGTATATATATGTCAAATAAATCCAATCAAATCATGAATTAAACTAAAAATATATTTAAAAACATTTTAAATATATTTTATTAACAAAACATGTATATAATTTATTATATACCAAAAATATACTTGAATATAAATCACATTATTTATGCATATTCAGTCAAAACAAAACATGCATTTTCTAAATCATGCATCCTAAGCATATATATATAATATAGTAACTCACCTAATGCGCTCCACGAGACAGGTCCGACGGGCCTGGTCCACTAGCCCTCGGTCTCGGCGCAACTAAACAAGAAATAAGTAATCGACATCAGATTAACCCTAATAGAAATCCTAGAATTCAATCTAGAGTATTAAAATACGGAAACAGAATTAGGGTTCGACTGGACATCACGTTTTACGAGAATTCTACCAAAAATTCGACAGAACCTCCCTTGTAAAACGGACATCTCTCTACTCAAAAGAGTAGAGCCGACCCTGCAAAGAAACACACTTCGAAATACAAGCTCAACACAATCAAAATCCCACGGTCGGACTCCAAACTACAGTCCACCGACCGGGGTCCACAAACACAGAATAATTCCAGATATACCGAAAATATCCTTAAATCACAGAAATACATTTTATAGGTAAAAATTACATAATTAACCTTGAAACACTATAAAAACCGATTAAAACTCATTTTATTAGAAAAACCGTATATTATATATATAATTGAAAATAATTTACGAAAAATAGTTTTAATTAGTTAAAAATACCAAATATTTTGTAGAAATCATTTTTATACCTTAAATAAATATTAAAACCAATTAAATTACATTTTTAGACAATTTAGGGTAAAATTACCAAAATACCCCTATATATATAAATATACTTAAATTACTTCAAAAATTCACCAAAAATCATTCAATTACCCAAAATTAATTTTCTCAACATATTTATCAATAATATCAATATTTAAACTCAATTAACCAATTAAATTCAAATAAAAACACAATTAACCTAATTTTTCCAAAATTCCATAAACTTCAATAATTCAAAATAAATACTTAGAAATTCATAAAAATTCCAAATAAATTCCTATAATTCATTTCAACACCTAATTTAACCATAAACTCCAATTTCATAATTTAAATAATTAATTTCCGAAAATTAGAAAATAATATTAAAATATTTAAAAATACCCAAAAATCCAAACAACCTCCAAAAATTCTACAAAAATTCATACATGTAGATTAAGCTACTAGGATCAACATTTGTGAAGGAAGTTTCCATGAATCATCCAATTCGAAGCTCAAAAAAATTGAAAACCCTAATAGGCCGAAATTGACAAATCGAAAACTAAGCAATTCTAGACCATTTTAGCTCAAACCAAAGCTAGAATCACACTCACAGGAGCTCAAGGAGAAGAAAGAGACCGGCGGTGTTGAAAACGATGGTCGGAATCGGCGTGATCGACGGTGGGTTGATTTTCGGCTTCTCCGGCCAAAATCGTTCTCCCGACGCCGGAAACGGCCTCCTCAGGCGGCGAAACTGGTCGGGGAAGATGGTGGCACACCGGACGGCACACCCACGGTGAAGGAACGGCGTGACAAACGCCCGGACGGTGAAGGAACGGTCGGAGAAGAAGAAGGAGACTCGGGGGCTAAAATGTAATTTTCCAATTCTTGTGTAATTTTGACAAATATATGTATATATATATACTTTATACTATATATTAAAATAATATTAAATTACACACATCAAATATACACCACACACATAAAAATATTAATATTTTAATAATTTATACCAAATAAAATTAATTAAATAACAATTAAAACAATTAAATACTTAATAAAATATTAGGGTAATAATAAACCCTAATTAAATAAATATACACACACATGCTTTATTTAATAATTTAAAAATATGTATGAGTTCATGCAAGTCCGTAAATACATCTAAAATAATTAATAATAAATTGTTTACGTGAAAATTTCCCCGAAAATGCAAGTCCGGGGAAAATTTTACGTAAAATACTGAAAATAATAGACAATAATTAAAATAGGTTTAAAATACATATCAACTCATAAAAATATCATAATATATATACAAAAATTATTGACACTGTATATCCCGGTACAGTGTAAAAATATTTTTAAAAAAACACGGGATATTACAGTGAAAATTTCCCCGAAAATGCAAGTCCCAGGAAAATTTTACGTAAAGCACTGTAAATAATACACAATAATTAAAATAGGTTTTAAATACATATCAACTCATAAAAATATCGTAATATATATATATATAAATTATTAACACTGTATATCCCGATACAGTATTAAAATACTTTAAAAACACGGGATATTACAATAATCTTTTATGAAGATAGACCTAACATTCATTTAGTTCTTAGATTAGTTTGGAATTCGATAAAGGAAGCCGACTTCTTTCACATTGGGAAAATGTTTAATTTTATTAAAGAACTTTGAATTCTCAGATTGCTGGATATTAAAAGGATCCTAAGGAATGCTCCAAATATTATTTTTGCACAGTGGCAACCTCCTCCTTATTCGTGGATCAAGGTCAATATCGACGGCTCCACTATGGGTGCTCTAGGTCCAACAGGAGCAAGCAGAATTATAATAACCCTGATTTTTAAATTATTTTATTATCTAATGAGATATGCAATGTTAATAAAATTTAAAAGTTATATTTAATTATTTTATGATTAATTATTATTATTTTATGTTTAATTATATTTTTCTACGTAAATATTTTATTTTAAAACTTATCATTTTGGACATTTAATTTGTATTATTTATAATTATTATTTTAGATAGAACTCTTTTAATAATAATTAATTTAGAGTATTGTTAATTATATTACCATTTTATCAAATTCTATTATTTATTTTATTAGAATTATCATTATTATTATGTAATATCCCGTGTTTTTAAAATATTTTTACACTGTACCGGGATACACAGTATTAATAATTTTTGTATGTATACTATGATATTTTTACGAGTTAATGTGTATTTAAAACCTATTTTTATTATTGTGCATTATTTATAGTATTTTACGTAAAATTTTCCCGGGACTTGCATTTTCGAGGAAATTTTCACGTAAACAATTTATTATTAATTATTTTAAATGTATTTTCGGACTTGCATGAACTCATGCGTATTTTTAAATGACTAAATAAAGCCTATGTGTATATATTTATTTAATTAGGGTTTAATATATATTACCCTAATATTTTATTATTTATTTATTAATTTATTGTTATTTAATTATTTTATTTATTATTAAATTATTAAAGTTATTTTATTTTTTTTTCTTTTTTTTTTTCTTTTTTCTTTTTTTTTTCTTTCTTTCTTTTTCTTTCTTTTTCTTTTCCTTCTTTTTCTTCTTCTTCTTCTTCTTCCTTCATCCCGTGCGCGCCCGACCACCACCCCTCACCACCGTCTGCAACTTCCGATTTCCGACCGTCGGTGTGCCGCCAGGAGCTCCACCTTCCTCAGCCAGCCACTCCACTGCCCTCAGCTCCCTTCCCCGGCGCCGGCAAGCCCTTTCTTCCCTTTTGGCTGAAACTTCTTCCTTTTACCGTCAACGACGATTCCGGCCATCGTTTTCGACACCACCGGTCTATTTCTTCTCCTTAAGCTCCGGTGAGTGTGATTCTAGCTTTGGTTTGAGCTGAAATGGTCTAGAATTGCTTAGGTTTTGATTTTTCGAATTCGGCCATATTAGGGTTTTTGATTTTTTTTGAGCTTCGAATTGATTGATTCATGAAAACTCCCTTCACAAATGTTGTTCCTAGTAGCTCAATCTACATGTATGAATTTTTGTGGAATTTTTGGAGATTTTTTGGATTTTTGGGTATTTTTGAATATTTAATATTATTTTCTAATTTTCGGAAATTAATTATTTAAATTATGAAATTGGGGTTTATGGTTAAATTAGGTGTGGAAATGAATTATAGGAATTTATTTGGAATTTTTATGAATTTCTAAGTATTTATTTTGAATTATTTAAGTTTATGTGATTTTGAGAAATTATGTTAAATGTGTTTTTAATTGAATTTAATTGGTTAAATGAGTTTAATTATTAATATTATTGATAAATATGTTGAGAAAATTAATTTTGGATAATTGTATAATTTTTGGTGAATTTTTGAAGTAATTATAGTATATTTATATATATAGGGGTATTTTGGTAATTTTACCCTAAGTTGGCTAAAAATGTAATTTAATTGGTTTTAATAGTTATTTAAGGTATAAAAATGATTTCTACAAATTATTTAGTATTTTTAACTAATTAAAACTATTTTTCGTGGATTATTTTCAATTATATATATAATATACGGTTTTACTAATAAAATGAGTTTTTATTGGTTTTTAATGTGTTTAAAGGTTAATTATGTAATTTCTACCTATAAAATATATTTTTAGGTTTTAAGGATATTTTTGGTATTTTCTGAATTGTTCTGTGATTGTGGACCCCGGTCGATGGACTGTAGTTTAGAGTCCGACCGTGGGATTTTGATTGTGCCTTATGTAGTTTTTCAAAGTGTATTTCCTTGCAGGGTCGGCTCTACTCTTTTGAGTAGAGAGATGTCCGTTTTACAGGGGAGGTTTTATCGAATTTTTGGTAGATTTCTCATAAAACGTGATGTCCAATCGAACCCTAATTTCTGATTCTGTGTTAAATACTCTAGATCAAATTCTAGGATTTCTGTTAGGTTTATTCTGATGTCTATTATTTATTGTTTGTTTAGTTGCGCCGAGACCGAGGGCTAGTGGACCAGGCCCGTTGGACCCGTCTCGTGGAGCGCACTAGGTGAGTTACTATACTATATATATATATGCTTAGGATGCATGATTTAGAAATGCATGTTTTATGTTGATTAAATATGCATAAATAATTTGATTATTTCTTAAGTTTATATTAAGTATATTTTTGGTTTATTTTTGGTATATAATAAATTATATACATGTTTTGTTAATAAAATATATTTAAAATATTTTTAAATATATTTTTAGTTTAATTTATGATTTGACTGGATTTATTTGACGTATATATACTCGAAATATACCTAGTTTACTTTTGGTATATTTCTGGTATATATATGGGTTATATTGTTATTTCATTTACATTCATGCATCATTTATTTTTGTGAATGAATGTTTTACATTATTAATGATGAAGGATATCAATAGAACGTGCTACCTAGTGGGCAGCACTAGGACCGAGTACGTACCGATACGATAGCTTTAGGCTATATTACTAACTATTTGTGGATATTGGTTTGATATGATTATTGATATGTGTGAGATATGGTTTGGGTGTGATTGCTGGAGCTCGGTTGACCAAGTGTCTCGGGGCCAATCACACTGGCAATCAGACTACTGGAGCTCGGTTGACTTAGTGTCTCGGGGCCAATCTACTGTCTAACTGGATTAAGTGGATATATTTGGATTAAGTGAGCCCGTATGGCTAGAGTGTTGTCTAACACTATTTCTGAGGTTTCGATATTCTAGGGTTCTATGTGATCCTTCATAAAAGATGATTTTTAATGAAAATATATAAAATGATTTTATTGCATCTGTGTGTAATTTCCTGTATATATACATATTATATATATACTGTTGACTGTATGCATTATCATTTAGTGTGTATGTATATATATTATAGTAATTCACTCAGTGAGGTCTGACTCCCCTCCGTTGATAATTTTTCAGGAGAGTCAACATCTTCATACCTCAGTAGCAGATCGATACGCCGGATTTCTTTTGCCTCGGCTTCCTTGTGTAAACTATTTACTTGAGTCTTATTTTTATTATAATCTAGACACTGTAGTAGTTGTGAATTAAAGTGTGGGATTTCATGTATTTCATTTAAAGAGATGTATTATATTGAAATTGGATTTGTACTGAAATATTTTATATATATGAGATGAGATTTGATTTAAATCCAGTGAAGAGAATGTTATTATTATATTTACAATTTTTATTTCCGTTGTAAATTTGATATTGTTACTATTACTATTGCATATTTTATTTTATTTTTAGGCTTGCTACGGGTTCCAGATTCGAAAGAATTCCCGTTCCCTAGCGCCGATCATGGCCCCTGTTTTGGGTCGTGACAAAGTTGGTATCAGAGCGGAGTTCTGTGTCAGGGCTTAGTTATGTGAGTTGTGGCCCTAGTTTTAAAGTTGTGTTTTCTGTTGGACTACTGCAGTGTATTAGGTTCGAGTATGTCTTGATGAGTATTCCTTGTTGTAGTTTTCAGCGTTATTCCTCCATTGTTTGTTTTGTCTGAATCTTTTCATTTGTCTTTTCAGTATGAGGAGGCGAGCGCGTGTCGCTCCACCGGTCGTTGAGGCCGAGGATGATGAGTCTTTTCAGGACGAGGTTTTACCTCCTGAGCAGCCAGTTAGACGCAGAGGTCATGGCAGAGGTAGACCTCGAGGAGCGGCAGGTCGCCATAGGCAGAGAGAGTTATAGGACGAGGAGCCTGTTGAGCCTGAATTTGATGTTCCTGTTCCTCCAGTTGTTCAGCCTGTTCAGCCTGCCTATCAGCAGGGTATGTCTAACCCTGAGGCAGCTTTGTTCTATGCCCGAGTTAGCAGGATTGCTTTTGATGGTATTTCTGATCCGTTAGACTTTCTGCACGCGATTGAGACTCGGACTCGGACTGCTCATACCGAGTACCAGCGGATCATGATCGTTGAGTTGTCTGTCGAGGGACCAGCTCTAGATTGGTTCATTCAGATGATTCAGCCTTACATGATGACGATGACATGGGCTCAGTTCCGAGAGTGATTCATGAGGAGATTTTATCCAGAGACTCTTCGTTTGAGTTATCATCTCCGTTTGACCAGTATTTCTCGTGGAGATCAATCTATAGAGGAGTATACCCGAGAGTTTCTTTGTTTGGGTAGATATGCTGAGGATCTAATGCGAGATCGATATTTTACAGTCACTACGTATGTCACTGGTTTGGGTTCAACTTTTGCTGGTATGCCTACAGCAGGTCTTACTCTGGAATCTGTGATTGAGTTAGCTAAGGAGATTGAGTTGAGACTAGTTAGGTAGGGAGCGATGCCTGATTATTATCAGCTAGGAGTTCAGTCAAGTGGATTGCAGGCTACTCCATATTCGAGCTTCCATGTTGGATCGAGTAGTCAGCAGTGAGGTCCGACTCAGCAGAGTCAGAGACAGCAGCAACGAGTGCATCGGAGCAGTAGACATGGACGTGGAGGTCAGCATAGATCATTCAGATTTGGATCAGGTGCTTCGAGCAACAACAGTGGTCGTAGTTTTAGATCAGCGGCCAGCGTTTGTCAGACTTGTGGTAGAGTCCATCAGGGACCGTGTTATCTGACACCACTGACATGCTTCAGATGTGGGCAGACAGGACATTTTGCCAGATCATGTCCTTTTTTCAGATATCAACAGCAGCAGATTCCACGATTCCCACAGCAGTCGATTGCTAGTGTTGCACCCATGCCATTTCAGTTACCACCAGCCCAGCATCAGAGTTCCACTCAGTTTGTTCCACAGCAGAGTCATGGTAGAGGTAATAGAGGAGGTGCCAGAGGTGTTGGCCAGGCTTCTACCAGTCAGCAGGGAGGTCGAGGTCAGGCCAGAGTTTTTCATCTTACTCAGCAGGATGCTCAGGCATCTAATGCAGTCGTGGCAGGTATTGTTTCTATTTGTTACCTGGATGCTTGGGTTTTGTTTGATCCGGGTGCCACGCATTCGTTTGTTTCTCCTGTTTTTGCTTCTAAATCTTGTTGGCAAGCTTCGAGGATGGCTTTTCCTTTGTCTGTTGCCACTCCTCTGAGTGATTCCTTAGACACCGATATTGTTCTTTCTGGTTGTCCAGTTCTTGTGGGAGATAGAGAATTACTCGCTGATTTGATTTTATTGGATGTGATGGAATTTGATGTTATTCTGGGAATGGATTGGTTATCTCAGCACTATGTCGTGGTAGATTGCAGGAATAAAGAGGTGACGTTTAGAATTCCTGATGAAGAAGAGTTTAAGTTTGTTGGTGATAGGAGTTCAGCACCTCAGAATCTTATTTCTGCTATTATGGCTAGGAAATTATTGAGAAAAGGTTGTCAGGGATATTTGGCATTGGTCAGGGATACTTCAGTGGAGAAGTTATCACTCACAGATGTTCCTATTGCTTGTGAGTTTCCTGATGTTTTTCCCGAGGAATTGCCAGGTTTACCACCTCAAAGAGAGATTAAGTTCTGTATAGATGTGGTACTAGGTACTACTCCTATATCTATGCCACCCTATCATATGGCTCCTGCAGAGTTGAAAGAGTTGAAGGAGCAGTTGTAAGAGTTATTGGATAAAGGTTTCATCAGACCTAGTGTTTCTCCTTGGGGTGCACCAGTTCTGTTTGTGAAGAAGAAGGATGGTACCCTGAGACTGTGCATTGACTACAGAGAGCTGAATAAGGTAACAGTGAAGAACAAGTATCCTCTCCCGAGGATAGATGATTTGTTTGATCAGCTACAGGGTGCACAGTTCTTTTCTAAGGTTGACTTGAGGTCAGGTTATCATCAGTTGCGGATCAGTGAAACTGATATTCCTAAGACGGCATTCTGCACACGATATGGTCATTATCAGTTTCTGGTGATGTCTTTTGGTTTGACTAATGCACTAGCAGCTTTTATGGACTTGATGAACAGAGTATTCAGACTGTATATGGATCAGTTTGTGGTAGTCTTCATTGATGATATACTAGTATATTCGAGGAGTATGGAAGAACATGTATATCACTTGAGGATCGTACTGCAGACACTGAGAGATCATCAACTTTATGCTAAATTCTCGAAGTGTGATTTCTGGATGGAGAGTGTTTCTTTTCTTGGACACGTAATATCTAAAGAAGGTATTCAGGTTGATCCACAGAAGATTGAGGCAGTGTCTGAATGGCCTAGACCTACTTCTGTTACAGAGATTCAAAGTTTTCTAGGTTTAGTCGGGTATTATAGGCAGTTTGTGCAAGATTTTTCTAGAATTGTAGCCCCTATGACTCGCTTGACTCAGAAGAATGTTAGATTTGAGTGGTCAGAAGCTTGTGAGAATAGTTTCCAATTGTTGTAGGAGAAGTTGACCACAGCGCTAGTATTAGCTTTGCCTAATAGTATGGATAAGTTCACAGTTTACTATGATGCCTCTAGAATTGGTCTTGATTGTGTGTTGATGCAGAATGGAAGGGTGATAGCCTATGCTTCGAGGCAGTTGAAGAAGCATGAGCAGAACTATCCTACACATGATCTAGAGATGGCTGTAGTGATCTTTGCTTTGAAGATCTAGAGACATTATTTGTACGGGGTGACTTGTGAGATATTTACCGATCACAAGAGCCTTAAGTACATTTTCCAGCAGCAAGATTTGAATCTGAGGCAGAGGAGATGGTTGGAATTGTTGAAGGATTATGATTACGAGATCTTATATCATCCGGGTAAAGCTAATGTGGTAGCAGATGCCTTGAGTAGGAAGTCCTCAAGCAGTCTTGCTCACATCAGTGTTGAGAGGAGACCATTGATCCAGGAATTGCATTTGTTGGTGGATCAAGGTCTGATGATGAAGATTAGTAGATCAGATGGACTGCTAGCTCAATTTAAAGTACGATCTATACTGAGGGATAGGATTAAAGCAGCTCAGAGTCGAGATCCTATTCTAGAAGAGCTTGCAGAGAATGTTAGAGCAGGGAAGTTCACTGATTTCACACTCGATGATGATGGTGTATTGTGATCAGTGGTAGATTGTGTGTTCCTGACGTGGATGACTTGAGAGAAGAGATCCTAGAGGAAGCACATTCTACAGCTTATAGCGTACATCCAGGCATTACTAAGATGTACCACAGTATCAGAGATCTATACTGGTGGGATGGATTGAAGAAGGATGTCGCTGATTATGTTACGAAGTGCTTGACGTGTCAGCAAGTGAAAGCTGAACATCAGAAGCCTTCTGGGAAGCTTCAACCTCTTCCTATTCCCGAGTGGAAGTGGGAAAGGATAACTATGGATTTTGTGGTAGGTTTACCTCGTTCGAAGGATGGATACGATTCCATCTGGGTGATTGTAGACAGGTTGACGAAGTCTGCACATTTCTTGCCTGTGAAAGCCACATATTCAGTTGCTAGATTGGCGAAGTTGTATATGAAGCATATTGTGTGCCTTCATGGAGTACCTGTGTCCATTGTGTCAGATAGAGGTTTGGTGTTTACTTCTCATTTTTAGCAGAAGTTGCAAGAAGCGATGGGCACTAGGTTGGACTTCAGTACTCGCTTTTCATCCTCAGATAGATGGTTAGTCTGAGAGGACGATCCAGACATTGGAAGATATGTTGAGGATGTGTGTCTTGGATTTGGGAGGTAGCTGGGATGATCATTTGCCACTTGTTGAGTTTGCATATAATAACAGCTACCATAGCAGTATTGGTATGGCACCATATAAGGCTTTGTATGGAAGGAAGTGTAGATCCCCTCTGAGTTGGGATGAGATTGGTGAGAGAGCTTTGACTGGACCTGAGATGGTTCAGGATGCTGCAGAGAAAGTCGTCGTGATTAAGCGCAGATTAGAGACCGCAGTTAGTAGACAGAAGAGTTATGCGAATCCTAGGCGCAGAGATGTGGAGTTTCAGGTTGGAGATTTCGTTCTTCTGAAGGTATCTCCGATGAAGGGTGTGATGAGATTTGGCAGGAAGGGTAAGTTAGCACCGAGATATATTGGACCGTATGAGATTCTGGAGAGAGTTGGCACTGTTGCATATCGGTTGGATTTGCCTCCGAGTATGTCATAGGTGCATCCAGTATTTCATATCTTGATGTTGAGGAAGTATATCTCAGACCCCTCACACGTGTTGCAACCTGACAATGTGGAAGTGAGTGAAGATTTGATGTTTGTGGAAGAACCTGTGGCGATCGTTGATTTTCAAGTTCGACAGTTGTGATCGAAGCAGATTCCAATGGTCAAGATTCTGTGGCGTAGCGACAGAGTCGAGGAGCATACGTGGGAGACTGAAGCTGAGATGCGAGCTTCTTACCCGTATCTCTTTCCTTCTTGATCTTGTTTTTTTTTGGAATTCGAGGACGAATTCTTGTAAGGGGGGAAGACTGTAATATCCCATGTTTTTAAAATATTTTTACACTGTACCGGGATACACAGTGTTAATAATTTTTGTATGTATACTATGATATTTTTACGAGTTAATGTGTATTTAAAACCTATTTTTATTATTGTGCATTATTTACAGTATTTTACGTAAAATTTTCCCGGGACTTGCATTTTCGGGGAAATTTTCACGTAAATAATTTATTATTAATTATTTTAAATGTATTTTCGGACTTGCATGAACTCATGCGTATTTTTAAATGACTAAATAAAGCCTATGTGTATATATTTATTTAATTAGGGTTTAATATATATTACCCTAATATTTTATTATTTATTTATTAATTTATTGTTATTTAATTATTTTATTTATTATTAAATTATTAAAGTTATTTTATTTTTTTTTCTTTTTTTTCTTTCTTTCTTTTTCTTTTCTTTTTCTTTCTTTTTCTTTTCCTTCTTTTTTTTTTCTTTTTCTTCTTTTTCTTCTTCCTTCTTCCCGTGCGCGCCCGACCACCACCCCTCACCACCGTCTGCAACTTCCGATTTCCGACAGTCGGTGTGCCGCCAGGAGCTCCACCTTCCTCAACCAGCCACTCCACCGCCCTCAGCTCCCTTCCCCGGCGCCGGCAAGCCCTTTCTTCCCTTTTGGCTGAAACTTCTTCCTTTTACCGTCAACGACGATTCCGGCCATCGTTTTTGACACCACCGGTCTCTTTCTTCTCCTTAAGCTCCGGTGAGTGTGATTCTAGCTTTGGTTTGAGCTGACATGGTCTAGAATTGCTTAGGTTTTGATTTTTCGAATTCGGCCATATTAGGGTTTTTGATTTTTTTTGAGCTTCGAATTGATTGATTCATGAAAACTCCCTTCACAAATGTTGTTCCTAGTAGCTCAATCTACATGTATGAATTTTTGTGGAATTTTTGGAGATTTTTTGGATTTTTGGGTATTTTTGAATATTTAATATTATTTTCTAATTTTCGGAAATTAATTATTTAAATTATGAAATTGGGGTTTATGGTTAAATTAGGTGTGGAAATGAATTATAGGAATTTATTTGGAATTTTTATGAATTTCTAAGTATTTATTTTGAATTATTTAAGTTTATGTGATTTTGAGAAATTATGTTAAATGTGTTTTTAATTGAATTTAATTGGTTAAATGAGTTTAATTATTAATATTATTGATAAATATGTTGAGAAAATTAATTTTGGATAATTGTATAATTTTTGGTGAATTTTTGAAGTAATTATAGTATATTTATATATATATGGGTATTTTGGTAATTTTACCCTAAGTTGGCTAAAAATGTAATTTAATTGGTTTTAATAGTTATTTAAGGTATAAAAATGATTTCTACAAATTATTTAGTATTTTTAACTAATTAAAACTATTTTTCGTGGATTATTTTCAATTATATATATAATATACGGTTTTACTAATAAAATGAGTTTTTATTGGTTTTTAATGTGTTTAAAGGTTAATTATGTAATTTCTACCTATAAAATGTATTTTTAGGTTTTAAGGATATTTTTGGTATTTTCTGAATTGTTCTGTGATTGTGGACCCCGGTCAATGGACTGTAGTTTAGAGTCCGACCGTGGGATTTTGATTGTGCCTTATGTAGTTTTTCAAAGTGTATTTCCTTGCAGGGTCGGCTCTACTCTTTTGAGTATAGAGATGTCCGTTTTACAGGGGAGGTTTTATCGAATTTTTGGTAGATTTCTCATAAAACGTGATGTCTAATCGAACCCTAATTTCTGATTTTGTGTTAAATACTCTAGATCAAATTCTAGGATTTCTGTTAGGTTTATTCTGATGTCTATTATTTATTGTTTGTTTAGTTGCGCCGAGACCGAGGGCTAGTGGACCAGGCCCGTCGGACCCGTCTCGTGGAGCGCACTAGGTGAGTTACTATACTATATATATATATATGCTTAGGATGCATGATTTAGAAATGCATGTTTTATGTTGATTAAATATGCATAAATAATTTGATTATTTCTTAAGTTTATATTAAGTATATTTTTGGTTTATTTTTGGTATATAATAAATTATATACATGTTTTGTTAATAAAATATATTTAAAATGTTTTTAAATATATTTTTAGTTTAATTTATGATTTGACTGGATTTATTTGACGTATATATACTCGAAATATACCTGGTTTACTTTTGGTATATTTCTGGTATATATATGGGTTATATTGTTATTTCATTTACATTCATGCATCATTTATTTTTGTGAATGAATGTTTTACATTATTAATGATGAAGGATATCAATAGAACGTGCTACCTAGTGGGCAGTATTAGGACCGAGTACGTACCGGTATGCCTATAGCTTTAGGCTATATTACTAACTATTTGTGGATATTGGTTTGATATGATTATTGATATGTGTGAGATATGGTTTAGGTGTGATTGCTGGAGCTCGGTTGACCAAGTGTCTCGGGGCCAATCACATTGGCAGTCAGACTGCTGGAGCTTGGTTGACTTAGTGTCTCGGGGCCAGTCTACTGTCTAAATGGATTAAGTGGATATATTTGGATTAAGTGAGCCCGTATGGCTAGAGTGTTGTCTAACACTATTTCTGAGGTTGCGATATTCTAGGGTTCTATGTGATCCTTCATAAAAGATGATTTTTAATGAAAATATATAAAATGATTTTATTGCATCTGTGTGTAATTGCCTGTATATATACATATTATATATATACTATTGACTGTATGCATTATCATTTAGTGTGTATGTATATATATTATAGTAATTCACTCAGTGAGGTCTGACTCCCCTCCGTTGATAATTTTTCAGGAGAGTCAACATCTTCAGACCTCAGTAGCAGATCGATACGCCGAATTTCTTCCGCCCCGGCTTCCTTGTGTAAACTATTTACTTGAGTCTTATTTTTATTATAATCTAGACACTGCAGTAGTTGTGAATTAAAGTGTGGGATTTCATGTATTTCATTTAAAGAGATGTATTATATTGAAACTGGATTTGTACTGAAATATTTTATATATATGAGATGAGATTTGATTTAAATCCAGTGAAGAGAATGTTATTATTATATTTACGATTTTTATTTCCGTTGCAAATTTGATATTGTTACTATTACTACTGCATATTTTATTTTATTTTTAGGCTTGCTACGGGTTCCGGATTCGAAAGAATTCCCGTTCCCTAACACCGGTCATGGCCCCTGTTTTGGGTCGTGACATATTAAATGTTATTTTATGTGAGTTTAATTTGCATGTGTGTGTGTGTTTATTATTATTATTATTATATGTGTGAATATATATATATATATATATATATATGAGTGTGTGTGTGTATGTGTGGTGAGAAATGAGTTAGTATATAATGATATTATAATATATATATACTTTTAACATAAAGTAATATATATATATATACATACAAAAATGGGCCATACAATCAACAAACACATATCCATATATACATTCACACATAAGCCATTATTCATCATCTTCTTCCTTCCCTACACCGTCCCATTCTCTGCCTATCACTGTGCCTCCATCACTTTCGGCCACCGTTTCTCAAGCTTCCGGTCTCTATCGACTCTCTAGACTCCGGTGAGCATGAATCCAAGCTTAGTTTAAGCTCTAAACGTCTATTTATTGAGTTTTGTTGAATCTTTGTTTTTGGAGCTTTAGGGTTTCAAATTTTTTTTAGCATGATATTGCTTGAATCTTGCAAACTCCCTTTACAAAAGTGATTTTTGGAAGCTTAATCTACCTCTATAATTTTTTTTTTGAATTTTTGGAATTTATTTTAATTTTTGTGAATTTTTGAATATTTTATTATTATTTTATTAATTTTCATAAATTAATTTATTTAATTATAAAATTTGTTGATTTAGTGTTTTTATGGGTTATTATTAATTATAGTGTTGAGATTATAATTTTTATGATTTTTATGTAATTTTTATAAATATTTTTATATTATGTCAATATTGGATAATTAGCTTATAGTTGGGTTTTTATTGAAATTATTGTTTAATAATGTGTCTTAGTTAATATTAGTAATATATATGTTGAGAAAATAATTTTTCTGTATTTATATAATTTTTATAGAATTTTGGAGTAATATTAGTATATTATGTGTATTTTTGAATTATAAAGATTATAGTTAAATATTAGGTTTTAGTTGGTTTTATAATTATTTAAGGTAGTAAAATGATTTTTACAAATTATTTACTATTTTTAACTAATTAAAAACTAATTTTTGAAAATTATTTTCAAATAATATATTATATATTATATATTATTTTGATAAAATAATGGGTTTTTAGAAATTTTGTTAATTAAATTATTTGAATTTATAAAATGAATTTTTATTATTAATTGTGTAATTATTGGAAAAATGGATTTTTAATAATATTATATTATTAATTAGGGTTTTTAAGTAATTATTGGGAAAATAATTATTTTTGGTGTTTTAATGTTAAATATGTTATATTTTGATATTTTGAGGGTATTTATGGTATTTATTGATTTTTTATATATTTTATTGTATCATTTGAATTATGGTGAATTGTGAACCTCGATTGGAGAATTTTAGTAGTTCGGAATCCCAACCGAGGGTTGTGAGAATTTTGTATTCAAAGTGTATTTTTCCTTGCAGGACCGGCTCTACTTTTTAAGTAGAGAGATGTCCATTTTACAGAAGAGGTTCTCCCGAATTTTTAGTAAAATTCTCATAAAACGTAACATCGGGTCCAATTCCTATTCTGTGTCTGCTTGTGTTTAGTAATTCTATATTGAGTCTCTAGAAGTCTAAGTTAAATTTATTATGATTTCGCGATCATTTTTATTGTTTAGTTGCGTCAAGACTGAGGCCTAACAGAGCAAGCCCACCGAGTCTGTCTCGTAGAGCGCTAATTAGTGTGTTATTATACTATATATATATGTATTGCATTTAGGATGCATGACTTAGGATTTTTTTCATTTTCATTATATGTTTTTAAAAGTAATTTAATTTATAATATGATTAGGTTTATGCTTAGTATATTTTAGTATATATACATGTTTTAAATGTATATTCATTCATAATTGTTTATTTAAATTATTAGTATACTTTAGGTATATTTTAGGTTTCTTCCTAAATAACTGCATGCTATAGTATTGATTTATACTTAAATTGTTTTTAAGTATATTTTTGATATATTTCCAAATAAATGTATGTTTTATTATTGATTTAAACCTAACATGTTATTGGTATATTTAGGGTTTTTTTTTTTTTTTATCTATGCATGCTAGATAATTAGGTTATTTTTGGTATATTTTTTGGATATATGTCAAACCTAAATGCATGTTTTAGTACATATACATGTTTTAAATGAATACTTATTCATAATTTTTTTTATTAAATGATTTGTGTACTTAGGGTATATCTTTAGTATATTTAGGTATATTTTTAAGTAAATGCATGTTATATTATTGAAACACACTTAAATTATTTTAAATTATAACAATGGTGTATCTTTAGTATATTTCATGTTTTATTTGACATATATATACCCAAAATATACTTGGTTTATTTTAGATATATTTCTGGTATATATATGGTTTATTCTACTATTATGAATGTTATTCTACATTATTTATTTTTTGTATGAATGATTTATTATAGATGAAGGATATCAATAGAACGTGCTACCTAATGGGCAGCACTAGGACCGTGTACGTACCGGTGCGATAGATCAGGGTTGGTGAGAATTAATTGTGGTGATTATAGTTGATTTGATTGATTTGATTAAGATTGATGGTATGATTGATAGTGTCTCGGAGCCAATCACACTGATAGTCAGACTGCTGGAGCTCGGTTGACTTAGTGTCTTGGGGCCAGTCTACTGTCCACAATGAAATAAGTGATATATTGATTTGATTGAGATGTGATGTGATTAAGAGTGTGATTGTTGGAGCTCGGTTGACCAAGTGTCTCGGGGCTAATCACACTTACAGTCAGACTACAAGAGCTCAGTTGACTTAGTGTCTCGGGGTCAGTCTACTATCCACAATGAAATAAGTGATATATTGATTTGATTGAGATATGATGTGATTGAGAGTGTGATTGCTGGAGCTCGGTTGACCAAGTGTCTTGAGGCCAATCACACTGACAGTTAGACTGCTGGAGCTCAGTTGACTTAGTGTCTCGAGGCCAGTCTACTGTCCACAATGAAATAAGTGATATATTGATTTGATTGAGATGTGATGTGATTGAGAGTGTGATTGATGGAGCTTGATTGACCAAGTGTCTTGGGGCCAATCACACTGACAATCAAACTACGGGAGCTCGGTTGACTTAGTGTCTCGGGGCTAGTCTACTATCCAAATTGGAATAAGTGATCTATCTGGATTTAAGTGAGCCTGCATGACTAGAGTGATGATATAGTTGATTGAGGTTGCGATTAATAGGGTTCTATTCGATCCTTCATGAATTAAAATAAATATTTTCTACATTTAGTGTATTTATAAAAGTAGAGTTTGACATTTGTGTGAAATGTGTGAATATACATATATATATGAATACATGATTGGATATGGTTTAGAATGCATGTATATATAGTATAATAATTCACTCAGTGAGGTCTGATCCCCCTCAATTATTTTTTTTAGGAGATTCTATATCGTCAAACCATAGTAGTAAAGTTCTTCGCCAGTGTTCTTCCGTCCTGACTATTTTATGTAAATGTATACTTTAAACTCTTATTTGTATTCTACAATTTGCAATAGTAGTGTCATTATTTTAGAAGAGTATTACTTTGTTTGATACTTTATACTCTGAGAGTATATTTGAACACTGTATGAGTATATATTTATTTATAAAATGATATTGAGTATTTATTTTTATATATATTGATTCAAATTTTTTTTTAATTCAGTTGTACTTTTATATATTTATTGCATGTTTTTATTTTCTAAGGCTTGCTACGGGTTCCAGATTCTAAAGAATTCTCGTTCCCTAGCATCGGTCATGACTCTTAGTTTTGGGTCGTGACAGGAATCTTCAGAACTTCGATGGGTTTCCCTCATAATTCTTTTTCTTTTTCTATTGGTGATGAGTTTGCTTTTATGGCAGAATTGCGGGCAACTATGTATGTAGTCCAGATTGCTTTGAACAAAGGATGGCACTCTTTATGGTTGAAATGTGACTCCATATATGTTGTTCACCTTTTCCAATCACATTCTAAACATGTCCCTTGGAAATTACACCAGCAGTAGCTACAATGTCTATACTTTGCCACTCAGATGCAGTTTTAAATTTCTCACATTTTTAAAGAAGGAAATGTTGCTACTGATGCCTTGGTTAAGTTTGGCATCTCTTTAACTTCCAATTAGTGGTGGAATTCTTCACCAGATTTCTATAATAGATATATTGTTCTGATTGTAATAGGCTTAGCTCCTATCATTTTTGTTAGCTGCTTTTCAGTAGCTTGTCTCTTACCTTTCTCTGTAACAACTATTTTATTTTTCTTTTAATTTAATTTTTGGACTTAAGGAATATGATGATATGCTAATAATATATCAATCTAGTTGATATGTTTGGGTGCATTCCTGATTCATGAACTCCAGCATTTAAAAAAAATTCAATTCAATATGGCCACGTGAGTTTTTGTTGATACTTTATAATAATCTACTAATTTTCATCCTGTTTCACCAACTTTAGTTTCATAACTGAATATATATATATATATATATATATATATATACATGAAGGGAGACAGATAAAATTATGAAAAAATCTTTACTCATTATTATATAAAAATTGAACAATTTAGTCATTACTAATAAAAGTAAAATTAAATTGATTAAAATATAATTTTAATTTGATTGAAAATTTATTTCCTTTTTTAATTAGGTTAACTTTTTATTTAATCTCTAATAAAAATTAAATTAACTAAAATATAATTCTAATTCAATTAAAAATTTATTTTCTATTTTAATTAGGTTAACTTATATCTTATCACTAACAAAAATTCTAATTTAATTGAAAGTATATTGTCTATTCTAATTAGGTTAACTTTTATTTTAGCTTTAATAAAAATTAAATTAATTAATATATAATTTTAATATAATTAAAATATGTTTTCTATTTTAATTATGTTAATTTCTATTTTATCTCTAACAAAATTAAATTAATTAAAATTTTAGTGATAATTTTGTTAAAAATATATATTTTTCTATTTTAGTTAAGTCTACTTATATTTTATATAATATAAACAAATTAGATAACATAATTTTATAAGTCTTATTATATTAAATTTAACAAGTAAAGAATTAAAATCAAAATTAATAAATTTTATGAAAATAGGAAAAGTGTATAATTTTTTTAAGAGCAGATATTTATAAATTAAAAATTAATGAATAACAAATAGAGCATATAAGTTGTTTGAAAATATATTTTTTATAAGAAAAATAGTATAATTATTATTTTTAGATATGTTTATAAAATTTAACAAAAAAATATTTAAAATTAAATTAATTAATTTTTATTATTTAATTATTAGTTGAACTTAAAAAATTATGCTAAATTAATTTTTGAGTAAATCAAAATATTAGTATTATAAATATTGAAGAAATAAAGTGTCATAGTTCAAATAATTTTTTTTTATTAAAATTGTAATAAATTATAATTTTAATGGGTTGTAATATTTAAATTATTATATAAAAAATATATATTTTATTATTTTTAAATTTTTCATTAAAAAATAACTAATAATTTTTTGTTTTCTTGTGATTAATTATGACTATAATCTTTTTTATATATAAAATTAGTTATAGACTAGAGAAAAATTAATAATAAAAAATATTGCAGAAATATTATATAATTATTTAAATAAAAGATTTACATTGTAATAAATTATAACTATATTAAATTAATATCAATTTTTTATATAAATAAATAATATTGCTATTATTTTAAAAAATTTTATTGATTAATAATAATAATAATAATATATTTAATTGTTTATTTACTACATATTACAAGTTTAATAAATTTTTTGTTAATGTGTGAAAAATATATATATATATATATATATATATATATATATATATATATATATATATATATATATATATATATAATATTTGAGGTGAAGCACCTAACATCTATCTTTATGAATTCCACATATACATCATCTAAATACTAATTAAGATAGTTACTTATATTTGAATCTGAATAAATTTTAAAAATAATTATAGAAAATAGAAATGAATAAAAAAATTATTTAATTTGTAAAATTTATATGTTCATCTTCTTTTTCTAGTTAGTAACTAGAGATTAATTATAAATGCAGAACTATAATCATAGAGATTAATTAATTCATCTGAAATGTCACATATGTTTTTTATATTTTTTAATTTTTGATCAAATTATAATTACAAAAAATTATAAAAAAATATATTAAATTAAATTAATTTTATAAAAATTGAAATTTTGACATAAATTTGTAAAATGTTAAAAAAATTATGATTTTTTTGAAATGAATAGGTCATACAGTGTTTATTGAGCTTGCTTAGAGCTCAGTTCCAATCGAATGTTAGGGCATTTATTGAAGTTAGCTAAAGCTAGCTGTAAGCTAAGCAAATTAATGAGGTTAAATTCTCTCCTCTCTCTATTTTTTCCTCTTTTCTCACTACAAAATCTCCTTTTTATTATAGTGGTCAGCCAAAATCACCTCCTTCTTGTCTAGTGCGACTACTCTAGAGCCATCTGTATTAGCCTTCACCCGGCCCTCATAAGGAGGCTTCTGCCCCACCATCCTCTGAACTCTGAGGCTCGCGGAGCTCGACATCTGACCAAGCTCTGTTAGAGCGTTCGTGATCTCTGCTGCCCTTCGATTAATGTGAGCACCTTTATTCAACTTAGCTCCAACTGAACCTATTATGATACAACTTAAATAGCATTAGACATAGATTTGTTTTTATCATAATCAGAATAGAATTTAATTTAATTTAAAACTAAATTTGAAAATAATATTATATAGACAAACCAGGCTAAATATTACTCACCCAAATATTGCATCCTTTGTCTGCTTTTGTCTTTTCAGCTTGGTTTTCCTACTAATGATTTCACTTATTTGTATATGAAATCTGTATTATGATTTTGTTATTTAATTGCAATGGTCACATTACAAAAATATAAAATGTATTTCATTTCATCACTAATCTTGAAAAAATGGGTGTCTTATCACTGAACAGGTTCAATATTATTTTGTCTATTAAAATCTTATTTGATTTTTCTGAATTTTAATTATAGAACTAAAGTTGTGATTTAAATTTATTCCTTGTTAATTATTTATTATGAAAATAATATTTTGTACCCATCATTGAATAACTAAAATGAAGAATATTTAATATTACACAAATTTTTTATTCTTGTGCAGTGCAATGCTACTTTATAACTAATGAGCAAAACTTACATTTCTTTGATGCGCTAAAATAATTTTAGCTATTTGACATTATTTTATTATTTTATTATGATTATGATTATTATATTTTTTATAAAAGTTGAGGAAAGTTATTTGGCTTCCTTCGTTGTCAAATTTTTTCATAAATTTTTTTTTAAATAGTATATGCACTTGGATCAAAAAGTTTGAGAATGTATATTCTTAACAAAATAGTATAAATAGAAATTATTATTTGCATATACCATAAGCACTAGTTCTAAACATATATGCATTGTCACTAAAAATCTAAAAGTTTTGGCACAAATTCGATAAATATATTTAAATTATATTTCACTTTATCTGATAAATATTATTTGTCAAATAGTTTTAGAAAAAATTTCTTATTTATTGCCTGATTGATTTGCATTAAATCCAATGATTTTTTTAATCCATAAAAACAATTTTTTTTTCTCTTCGCAAACCCTTTATTTATTCCCTACAATTATTGTTGATTGATGATTAACATGAGCTCCCCACAAGAACCGTTTATTATACATTACAGAATCCTTCAACGAATTCTTTTTTTACGATGTTTTATTGATAGGCTACAGATTCGAGGAAAGTTGAAAAATTAATGATATCAGGGGACCAGCATATTGCACTTCTTGTTATTGCTGACGACAATAATATTCGGTATCAGTTTCATGCAGGTCTCAAAGCTCTGCTGTACCTGTAGCCATCTGACCTCCAACATTTATCACAACACCTGCACACCTGTAAATTCTATAATCAAACGGAGTTGCAGCCACAATTTAATGTGAGTATTAGCTACAAGTCAACCGCCACAGCTAAAAATTATATATTATGATAGAAATGATGTAGCATTAAATGTAGATTTATGTCATCATTAGGCCAACAAAAATCGTGCAACATGCATGTAGCACATCAAGCATGAGACTGACAAGGTGGTAAAATAGTTAGTGCATGACTATAGTATTGGAGGTTTTTTCTATGATAGATGAGCTATTTATTCAGAAATGAGTTATAATATTTTGATTATGATATTACATTTTGCATATAATGAGATAATGGAGAAAATTAAATATTTTTTTATCCTTATCAGAATAAGATTAAATTTAACATTGAATTTAAAAATGATGTGTTGTTGAAACAAACTGGGTTAAATATAATTATCCCAAATATATTTTAGTTAAAATGGGATGCTTAACGCTTGCTTGATTTCCCTATTTTGGTATTATGATTTTGTTATTTAATTGCAATCTTATATTTATTTCTTCTTATTTCGTGTGATCCTTTTACATAAATAATAATAGTTTCTTTGTTGCTGTATTACTTGCTTTTCACATAAATATAAAATGTGTTTTATTTCATAATTAATCTTAAAAAATGTGTCTTATTAATAATAGTTTCTTTGTTACTGTATTACTTGCTTTTCGGGATTGGTGTTAACGTTATTCTCTTTGGTTGATGATTCAAATTTTTTCAATTTTTAATTATTTTTTATGACAATAATATTTCATACCCATCTAGGAATGACTAGAATATTTCAATAATATTTTGTAGCATTATACAAATGTTGTAAAAATTAACGGAGTTAATGCAGCGGAATAATATTTATAAAGATAAAATAAAATTATTATATAAATAATCAAACAAATAAATAAATAGAGCTGGTTAAATCGGCTAATGGATGAGTAAAATAGACGGTAAAATGTACTATATAAATAATAAAAAATGATACAATTATTTTAACATGATTCACTTTTAATTTTTGGGCTACATCCACAAGATAAATCCGAATCATTCTTACACTATAAAAAATAGAAAAAATAAGAGAGAGTCTTCTATAAATCAACACTAGAGGTACATAATAAAAAAATTCTTATTAAAATAGTGACATTTAAAGTGTTTTTCAAATACCCCAAAAATAATTACCTCACTATTTGAGAAATTTTTTTTCCCCCAAACTCTTAAAACTCTCTCACACTCATTAAAACAAAAATTGCTTTGACCAAACACACACCTCATAGAGCCTTTTCTTTTGCTCGTGACTTTTTCTATGCTGCTTTCTTGCCTTTGCTTCATTCCATCGATGGCCTTTATATAGGACTTAACATATAAGAAAAAAAACAGAAAACTTAATCAACTTTCAACATTTGGTAGGCATCGAAATTCAGTGCTTATATTTTTAATTTTTTTTTAAAACTTGTAGGCTCCACTAGGAGGAACCCACAACAATTCTCCCCCTCCCGACTACGTAGAGGTCATCACCATTCTAGCAGCTAATCGATAGAATTCAAACTTCTCCCTTGGTAGAGTCTTTGTTGATATGTCTGATCCATTTTCATTAATATATATCTTCTCTAGCTGCAAGAGCTTCTTCTCCAATACATCTCGTATCTAGTGATATCTTACATCAATATGCTTTGATCTTGAATGAAGGGAGAAATTCTTATCAAGGTGGATAGCACTCTGACTATCACAAAATAACGCATATTTGTCTTGCTGAAAACCAAGTTCATTTAAGAACTTTTTCATCCATAGTAACTCTTTACAAGCTTTCATTGCTGCAATAAACTTCGCTTTAGTGGTAGACAAAGTAACACATTTTTGTAATTTTAATTGCCATGACACAACTCTCCTTGCAAAAGTAATCAGGTAACCTGAGGTTGTTTTTCTTGAATCAACATCTCCCGCCATATACGCATTTATGTATCCAGCTAACATAGGTTTGGCATCTCCAAAACACAAACATATTTTGGATGTTCCATGAAGATACCTGACAATCCATTTCATTGTAGCCCAGTGCTCATTTTCAGGATTTGAAAGGAACCGACTCACAACTCCAACTGAGTGTGAAATATCTGGACGTGTACACACCATGACATACATTAAACTACTAACTACTGAAGTATATGGAACTCTATCCATCTCTTCCTTCTCCTTATCAATGGAAAGGCTTTACTAAGAAGTCAATCTAAAGTGATTAGTAAGAGAACAACTAATAGCTTTAGTAATATACATGTTGAACCTTTGAAGTACCTTTTTAATATACTTCTCTTGTGACAACCACAGCTTCTTAGCGCCTCTTTCTTTGATAATCTTCATGCTAATAATCTGCTTTGCTGGTCCCAAGTCTTTCATAGTAAAAGACTTACTCAACTACTTTAAGCTATTGATTCTGGAAACATTTTGACCAATAATCAACCTCACATAAAGTCATCATCAGAGAATTTCTGAACAAATACACAATAGTCTGAAGTGGTCTTCTTATAGCCTTGCTCCCCTATAACAAGCTCAAACTTCTTATACCATTTTCTTGGTGCATATTTCAAGCCATATAAGCTTTTTTTTAATCTAAAAACATAGTCGTCTTTTCCTTTTTCTTTGAAACCCTCTGGCTACTCCATAAATATTTTCTCTTCTAAATCACCATGAATGAAGACAGTTTTAACATCCATTTTCTTAATCTCCAAATCAAAACTTATTGCTAAACCTAGCACAGTATGGATGGATGTCATCTTCACGACTGGAGAAAAATCTCATCAAAGTCGATGCCCTTTCTTTGGTTGAATCCTTTTATAACCAATCTAGCTTTGAATTGTGGCTAGAGACTATGTTCTTTATGCTTGATCCTGAACACCCACTTATTCTTTAAAGCTCTCTTTCCTTCAGGCAACTTCACTAGCTCAAATGTCTTATTCTCATACAGAGACTTCATCTCATCTTGTATGGCTTCAAACCATTTCTGCTTGTATTCATCATTCATAGATTCTTCAAAGCTTTCTGGCTCTCCCCCATCAGTTGGTAACATAAACTGGTCTCTCGAATATCTAGTAAAAGGTTGTATGTTTCTATCAGATCTCCTCAGTGGCATTCAAAAAGCCTCATCAGCTGGTGGTTGATCATGAACACCATCATCATCATTTTCAAATGGAATCTCAATGGAAGCATCTTTATCATCTACATCTGGCAGAATAACTTCATTTTCATTTCTAACTTCTCTTGGCATCGTTCTTTGAGGAACTAACTTCAAATTTGAATTATCTTCAGAGTTAGGAATGTTCTTCTCAACTCTAGTAATATCTTCGATTGTCTTATTTTTAATAAACATAACATCATGGCTTTTGACAAGCTTCTTCTGGACTGGATTATAAAATCTATAGCCAAGTTGATCTTGACCATAACTAATGAACACACATTGTTATGTCTTGACATCAATTTTAGACCTCTCATCCTTAGGAATATGCATAAAGTCTTTGCACCTAAAAACCCACAGATGACTATAAGAAACATCTTTTACTGACCACACCCTCTTTGGAGTGTTAGATTGTAGAGGAACACATGGTGAAAGGTTCAGCACATGCACTGTTGTAAGTAGAGCTTCACCCCAAAATGTCTTAGATAACTTTGAATGTGACAGCAAAGATTTGAATCTCTCCATCAAAATCCTATTCATCCTCTTAGGTAAACCATTCAATTGTGGCATCTTTGGAGGTGTCATTTGATGTTGTATACCATGCACTTTACAATAAGCATCAAATGGTCTAAAATACTCTCCACCGTTGTTTATCCGGATGCACTTCAGCTTCTTATTGGGTTGTCTCTCCATCAGGGTGTGAAATTCCTTAAAGACATTTAGTACTTGATCTATTGACTTCCATGTGTATGCCCATGTCTTCTGAGAATGATCATTAATGAAAGTTATAAAGTACCGACAACCACTAAGTGACTTTGGCATTGGCCCACAGAAGTTTGAATGAATTAAATCCAACACATTCTTCATTCTAGAAAGAGGAGAACTCCTGAAAGCAACCCTATTTTACTTTCTTACAAAACAATCGACACATTTCTCTAGATGCACAAGATTTACTCTGGATAACACATTTTTCTTGGCCAGCATTATCATCCCTTTCTTACTTATATGGCCGAGTCTTCTATGCCATAACTCAACTGTATTATCTTTCTCCATAACATTCACTATGTCTTTGGAGATATTTGCATGCATAAAGTATAGTGTTAAGTCCTTTTTACCTATAACCACCATCAGGGAGCCTTTAGTGAGTTTCCATTAACCATTGTAGAAGGTGTTGCAAAAACCTTCATCATCAAGCTTATCTGTTAAGATCAAATTTATGCGAATATCTGTAACATGCTTGACATTCTTTAAGATTAGTCCTATGTCATTCACCAAACACATATCTCATTCACTAGCAACTCTTGTTCGATTGCCATTTCCTATCTTCATAAATTCATAATCTTTTAGAGTGTAGGATGAGAAGAATTCTCTTTGAGATGTAGTGTGAATAGAAGCACCACTATTAATCACCTACCTGGTCTTATGAGTAGTAAAATTAATAATATCATTATAAAAAAAAGACATTGAATTCTTTGAGAAGATTTGCTTCATCATCATGATTGTTGTCATCTTTTCTCACATATTTGCCTTTGTTCATGTCCTTGAACTTTCTACAGAACTTCTTAATATGACCTTTCTTTTTGCAGTAATGAAATTCAATATTTGCATACTTGTTTGACTTTCCTATGCTCTTATCTCTTTGCTTTAAGTTTCGAGTCTCACTTCTCCCCCTGGAATTTACAATAAGGATATTTGAATGTGTTGAAGAGGCACCTTTTGATCCACGTCTCATCTCTTCATTCAGAATACCACTTGTGACAAATTCCATATTCATTACACTATTTGGTAAAGAGTTTGTAAGTTAAATCTTAAAAGTCTCCCATGACTCTAACAGAGAAGCCAGCACCATAAGAGCAAGAATTTCATTATCAAAATTTATGTCCATTCTTGACAATTGATCCACGATCCCTTGCATTTCATTCAAGTGATTGGCAATAGAAGAGCCTTCCCGATATTTTATTTGCATTAATTTTGTCAAATAAATAATTTATTATTGTCGATCTTTGAAGCGTACAACTCCTCAAGCTTGTTCCACAATGTCTATGCATGAGTTTTATTACAAATGTGGTTATACACATTGTCTTCAACGAATTATCAGATGTAGCCACACACTTAATCACGCTCAAATGCCCATTCCTTATCCATCTTGCCTTTGGGTTTTGTTGTAACAAAAACTAGTATATGTAATTTATCACAAATAGGAGATCTTTCATCTTATTTCTCTATATGTGGTAATTTATGTCATTTAAGCTAAACATCTTACTAGTCTTAGCCTCCATCGTTGTAATATTTAATAATGACTCTAGAACACAAACCAACAGCTATGATATCACTTGTTGGAAAAATTAATAGAGTTGGCACAACGGAATAATGTTCACAGAAACAATAAAATTTCTGTAGAAGTAATCAAGTAAATGAATAAATGAAGGTGATTAAATCGGCCAATGGGTGAGTAAAATAGGTAGTAAAACTTGTCGTATAAATAATAAAAATGAAATTAAAATAAATGTCATCAATATTTTAACGTGATTCACCTTTAATTCTTAGGTTACGTCCATGGGACAAAATTCAAATAATTCTTCCACTATAAAAATAGTAGGTACAAGAGAGAGTTTTCTCTAAATCAACACTAGAGGTATACAATAAAAGAGTTCTCACTAAAATAGTAGCACTTAAAGTGTTTTCCAAACACCTCAAAAATAATTACCGCATTATTTTGTCACTCAACCTTTGAGAAAATTTTTTCCCCAAACCATTAAAATTCTCTCACACTCATCAAAGCAAAATTTGTTTTAGCCAACTACACACTTCATATAGCCTTTTTTCTTGCTCGTTACTTATTATATGTTGCTTTCTTGCCTCTGCTTCATTCCATCCATGACCTTTATATAGGCCTTAACATACAAGAAAAAAAAATTAATCAACTTTCAACATTTGTTAGGCACCAAAATTCAGTGTTTTTTTTTTCTTAAACTTGTGGACTCCATTAGGAAGGACCTACAACAATAGATTCTTTATGATAAGTGTTTATGGTTTGATTTGACAGGTTTAAAACTAATATAATCATATTTTAAATATTTAAACTCTAAACCAAATTAAATAAAATACTACTGAAAATATCTAAATAAGAAAATATTTGAATTTTAAATAACCTGTTTCTTTCAGTTTGAAGCAATGTAATAGATAGATAAAGTTTAAAAATTAAAAAAAAAAATTGTCAATACTAGTAAAAATAGTGAAAATTTAATATTATATGCTTATAATTTTGTAAGATAACAATAATAAAAGTAGAATGACAATTGATGTTTGAAAAGTCATTAAAAATCACAACAAGAATATTTTTAAAAACATTAAAATTAAGTACATGTCTTCTAAATTTGTAAATCACAATTTGTTGATTAATAGGATAATTTTTTCGCTAATCATAGTATTTATAAAGAAATTATTTGTTCAAAATAGCGTTTTCCACATTTGATTTATTATTGAATTCAAAATAGTTTAATCCGTATAAATAATTTACAATAATTATTATATAGTTGGTTTAATTACTCTATTTTATTTTGTAAATTAAAACAACAGTTTTTAATAATTTCCAAATCATTTTATTTTGATGTAACAAAAAAAATTAAAAGCATAATTAATTATTAAACACCTTAAATATAATATTTAGTTTTATAAATTATTGTGCAAGACTTGGTTATAAATAATGAATTCAAAAGACTTTTAGGTCAACCTGTAGTTGTTTCGTTTCCTTTGTCATCAAAGTTTGTTTTTTATAAAATGTTTTTTGAAACAATATGCACTTGGATAAAAAAAAAGCTGAAAGTAGATATTCTTAAATATATATATATAAATATAAAATATTATTGATATATGATAACTGTAATATTTCGAGTTTTTAAATATTTTTATACTGTATCGGAATATACAGTGTTAATAATTTTTGTATATATTTATGATATTTTAAGAGTTGTTATTTGTTTAAAGCTAATTTTAATCATTTTATATTATTTTAAGTACTTTACGTAAAATTTTCTCAGAAATTTTATTTTCAGGGAAATTGACACGTAAATAATTTAATATTAATTATTTTGACTAGTTTTACGAATTTGCATAAACTCATACATAATTTTTAAGTGCTAAATAAAATGTATATATGTGTATTTAATTAATTAATTAGAGCTTAATTAATTTTCTTAATTTTATTATTAATTAATTAATTTTAAGTGTATAAATTATTAAATATATTAAAATATGTGTGTGGTGTATATTTAATGTGTGTGAGATTTTATATTATTATAATATATAGTGTGAATATATATATATATACAAATATACATAATTTTTTTATCAAAAACCAAAAGTTCCCTTTATTTACAGAATTGCCACTCTTCTTCTCCAAATGCCCGACACCATATTTCTTCCATTTCCAACCATTTTCAAGCTGGTTTTCTTGCCATCACTGTGCCCCTCAGCCTTCCTCCTCCACCTCCAGCCATTTTCACCACCTAAAACTCCCTTTTCCGGTGTATTTTGGTCGAAAAATCAAGTAGAGACCAAATTTCATCTCAACACCGATCAAGCCATTTTCGGCCACCGTTTTTGACACTGTCAGTCTCTATCTTCTTCTTGAGCTCTGGTGAGTGTGATTCCAAGCTTTGTTTCACTTGATTTGGTCTAGAATTGCTTAGGTTTCAATTTCTTCATTTCGGCCATTTTGGGTTTTGAATTTTTTTTAGCTTCAATTTAATTGATTCATGAAAATTTCCTTCACAAAATTTGTTCTTGGAAGCTTAATCTACATTCTGTAATTTTTTTTAGAAATTTTGGAATTTATTTTAATTTTTGTGAATTTTTTATTATTTTATTAATATTTTCTAATTTTCGAAAATTAATTAATTAAATTATGAAATTATGTTTTATGGTGATTATAGGGGTTGAAATGAATTATAGAAATTTATTTTTAATTTTTATGAATTTTTATATATTTATTTGGAATTTATTAAGTTTATGTAATTTTGAAAAATAGGGTTAATTATGTGTTTAATTGAAATAAATTGGTTAATTGAGTATATTTATTGATATTATGGAAATATATGTTAAGAAGATTAATTTTGAGTAATTATATTATTTTTGGTGAATTTTTGGATTTATTTTAGTAAATTTATATATAGGGGTATTTTAGTAATTTTATACTAAATTGGCTAAAAATGTAATTAAATTGGTTTTAATAGTTATTTAGGGTATAAAAATGATTTATACAAATGATTTAGTATTTTTAACTAATTAAAACTATTTTTCGTAAATTATTTTCAAATTATATATATAATATACAATTTTTCTAAATAAATGAGTTTTTATCGGTTTTTAACGTGTTTTAGGGTTAATTACGTAATTTGGATTTATAAAATGTATTTTTATTATATAAGGGCATTTTCAGTATTTTGTAATTATTTTGTGAATTGTGAATCTCGGTCGGTGAATTATAGTTTGGAGTCCAACCGAGAGATTGTAGTTGTGAATTTGATGTTATTCTGAATTGTGTTTTCTTTGCAGGACCGGCTCTACTCTTTGAGTAGAGAGATGTCCATTTTACAGAGGAAATTCTGTCAAATTTTCGGTAGAATTCTCATAAAATGTGATGTCCAGTCAAATCCCTATTCTAATTCTATGTCTAAAATTCTAGATCGAGTCTTTAAAATTTTCATTAAATTTATTCTGATTTCATGTTGTCATTTGTTTGTCTAGCTGCATCGAGACCGAGGCCTAATGGATCAGGCCCGCCGAGTTTTTCTTGTGGAGCGCTAACATGTGAGCTATTATACTGTATATATATGCATTGCATATAGGATGCATGACTTAGAATTTTTATTTTCATTATATGTTTAAACAGTAATTTAATTATAATATGATTTGGTATATTTTAGGTTTATTTTTAGTATATCTTGATATATAAATGTTTGTATATTTTCTATATATATTTAATATATCATTGGTATATTTAGAGTTTATTTTTGATATATGTATGTTAGATATTTAGGTTTATGTTTGTTATAATTTAATATTTATACATGATTTAAATGTGCATCGAACCATAATTATTTTATTAAATGATTAGTATAATTTAGGTTTATTCTTAAATAATTGCATGCTATATTATAAACCTACACTTAAATTGTTTTAAAGTTTATTTTTGGTATATTTTGATTTATTTCCAATTAAATACATGTTTTATTATTAAATTAAAGCTAACACATTAGTGGTATATTTAGGGTTTATTTTTTATATATGCATGCTAGATAATTAGGTTTATTTTTAGTATATTTGTAAATTATATCCCTATTCTAATTGATATATCCCTATTTTAATTTATTGACAGTCAGACTGTTGGAGCTCGGTTGACTTAGTGTCTCGGGGCCAGTCTATTGTCCATAAGTGGATTGAATGATCTATTGGGTTGATTGAGATGTGAGGTGATAGATAGTGTGATTGCTGGAGCTCGATTAATCAAGTGTCTCTGGGCCAATCACACTAACAGTCAGACTGCTGGAGCTCAGTCGACTTAGTGTCTCGGGGCCAGTCTGCTGTCCAGATTGGAATAAGTGTTCTATTTGGAATCAAGTGAGCCTGTATGGCTAGAGTGATGATGAGATTGTTTGAGGTTGCTATTTTAGGGTTCTATGGATCCTTCATGAATTAAAACAAACGTTTTCTACATTTAGTATATTTATAAAGGTAGAGTTTGGCATTCGTGTGAAATGTGTGTGTGTGTGTGTGTATATATATATATATATGTATATATATAAGAATGCCTGATTGTTATGGTTTAGTTTGCATGTATATATATTATAATAATTCACTCAGTGAGGTCTGACCCCCCCTCAATTATTTTTTCAAAAGATCCCATATCGTCAAACCTTAGTTGTAGAGTTACTCGCCGGTGTTCTTCAGTCCCGACTATTTTATACAAATGTATATTCTGAACTCTGATTTATATTCTAGAAACTGCAGTAGTTGTGTTATTGTATTTGAGGAGCATTATTTTGTTTGGGTGTTAAATACTCTAAGAATTTGTATTTGAACACTATACGAATATGTATACATTTATGAAAGGATTTGGAGAATTTATTTTATATATTGATTTGAAAACTTTTAATTATATTGTACTTTTTATTTATTTATTGTATGATTTTATTTTCTTAGGCTTGCTACGGGTTCCGAATTCGAAAAGAATTTCCGTTCTCTAACGTCGGTCATGACTCCTAGTTTGGATCGTGACAAAGCACTAATTCTAAATATATTCATTGTCATGTTAAAAAAATAATATATTCCTTGAAATAATTTCTAAAATTTTTAGCGCAAATTTAATAATTAACAAAGTTAGTAAACATCAATTCAATATGGCCAATTGAGTTTTTGTTGATACTTTATAATAATCTACTAATTTTCATCCAATTTCACCAGTTTTAGTATCATAACTGAAAACAAATGATGTCTATAAAATAAGATAAAACACATAAATAATATTTGAGGTGAGGAACTAACTTGTATTTTTGTGGGTTCCATATATACATAATCTAAATACTAATTATGATCGAACCTAAATAAATTTTAAAAAAATATAAAATGAAAATGAAAAATTTATTTAATTTGTAAAAACTATATGTTGATATTCTTTTTTAGTTAGTGAATTCTTTTATATAAATGTAGGACCACAATAATCGAGGTTAACTAATCCATTTGAAATGTCACATATATATTTTATTTTTTATTTTTTAAAATTTTTTATCAAATTATAATCATGATAAAATTATAAATAATATATTAAATTAAATTAATTTTATCAAAATATAAATTTTGATATAAATTTGTAAAATGTAAAAAAATATATGACTTTTGGAATAGGCCCTACAGTGTTTATTGAGCTTGCTTAGAGATTTGTTACAATCGAATGTTAGGAACTTTATTGAAGTTAACCAAAGTTAGCTATAAGCCAACAACCATACGCCAGCAGTAGCCCCAACGATGCTTTATTTTTGTTATCTTTGGATAAAGTTCAAACTAAAAAGAATTATGAAAGAATTTGATAGAATTGGTATAGCATTCACATAGATTTGTTTCGTTATTAGCATCAAAATCAATTGCTGGTTGTGAGAAGCAAGAATCCTGGCATCATGTTAATGGAAATGTCTTCTTGAGGAGTAGGGTAGCTTACACTATAATGATGATAAGTGGAATTAATCAAACTTATCCAATATTGTACAGACTCAGCTAAAACATACACATTTCAACATTAATTATAAGCTACATTAATTGCACTCATGCCTGAGAGAACTAGTTTTTTTTTTTTTTTCGTCTTTTGAAATTCACACTCCAGCTACCGCAATTATGTGAAGATGTAATGCTAGAGCTCATATATAAAATTCAGTCTTTGTCACTATAATATACATAACAAACAGGCAGCACTGCTCATCAGAAAAGCCACCAAGTGATATTGTTCAAGCATGAATTCTTGCCCCAGAAGAGAAGATGGACGATCTATGTTCAAACCAAAAAAGCCCCACTTTTTCAATATACTTCTCGATGATGTCATTCGTGATGGGAAGCTGGTAAGTGTCCATATCTCTGCTACGTTGTTGTCGTTGTTAGATTCTGGTACAAAAGACTTATTTTGAAGTTTTTGCTTGTATACAGTATTTTCCAAGAAAATTTGTGAGACTGTATCGAGATGATTTGTCAAGTCCAGTACTCTTGAAAGTCCCGACTGGTGCAATATGGAAAGTAGAAATTGTGAAACGCGATGGTGAGATTTGGTTGCAGAATGGCTGGCAAGAATTTATCAAGTACTACTCCTTAGTCAGAGGGTCCTTCCTACTTTTTGAATACAATCAAAGAAATTGCAATTTCAATGTAATTATATTTGACAAGAGTGCTTTAGAGATTGACTATCCATTTAGTGTCAGTAATGGATATAACCATGAGCCTTCTGTTGAAGAAACTGAAAGTGATGCTTCAGTTGAAGTTTTGGTTCAATTCTCACCATCTCAGAAGAAGAGAGATCACCATTGCTCTTCCCTCAGCGTAATAAGAAGATAATGTTGATTTTATGTAAAAATTCCCACATTGGAATTTTAAAAAAATTGGAGGATTCCTTAGACTATAAATGCACTCCTTTCTCTTTATTAAAATTATCTCATATCCCAAATATCTCCTAAAAATATCCTAAAGATATTCAAAAATTGCATTCTTCTATATTTAGGCAATTTTATTCTCTTTTTTTGTAATATTTCCTCAAATTAGTGAAATATTATTTTGGTAGTATCTGATGACGTATTCATAATTTACCAAACCTCATTAAATGTTGGTGTTCTCTTTTATATCTATTTAATAGCTATTATCATATATAATTATCACGAATTATTATACTATTAAATTACTTGTCTTAGTAAAAATTTTGTCTAGAAGATTGATGTAGACGGTGGGGTTTAGTGCGCGTTCAAGATTTTAGCAACTGCGACACTGTTTAGGCTCAGGACCTTAGGGAACACACTACTATGTCACAAAGTCATAGCATGGAGAAGAGGAGTCGCCACTCAGGGTAATAACTGAGACAATTTGATTGGTGGTACTCGATTTTCTAAAAGAAAGTTAGCACCACAAATAGGAGATTCTGGAAATGGAATACTAACTTCTCTTAGTCTCATGTTCATTTAGAATAATTTTATAAATGATTATTTCATCTTCTAATTACATACAATTTTATTTAAACCCTATTTGACATTTATCTAACCCTAGACATCTAGTCAATAAAATTACACATAAAAAATGCACTTAAGATCGCGTCGTCCCTAAGTTTAAACTATGTTAATTTTATTAAAAAGTTAGTTAGATTTACATTTTATTTACAAGTGAGAAATGGACTAAAGGTGGGCCTATATTTTTTATTAATTAATGAACCTAGATCTATTTATATTAGTTTGTTTAAGGAATGGGTTTAAGTCTATTCAATTTTAAAGGAAAGTTAAATTAGTGGGTCTAAGTCTAACTTGGTTTTATTTAAAATGAGAAGTGGGCTTAGGTCTATTTATTTTAAAAGAAATGAAATTAAGTGGGCTGAACTAAGTCTAAATAAGTTTTAATTAACTAGGTGGGCCTAAAATCTAATTAACCTAATGGGCCTAAATTGATTTTAATTACTTAAAGTTTTAAACCATTTTTTAAGCTTATTTAAAGTGAGTTGAACCTAAGCGTGAGCTTAGGGCCCAAAATAATATAAAAACCCAAAAAACACAACCCAAAACAAATAAAACATAAAAAAGGATCAAACATACATTATAGTGACTTTCTAAAAAAATGTAAATCAATTACATGTGAACCCTAAATTAAGCTACTGCCACCATTAATTTTAATTGCTTTTTTACCCAATTGAACCTAATAACTAATTGATTTTAAATGCAGAGAATTAAATCTTTCACTATTCCTACTACTGGAGCTATTACAAACTATGTACAAAAATTAAAATTAAACAATTATACACCCATGAATTAAAATAACTACATAGAACACATAATTGCAAAATGAAAATTAAAACTCTAATATCTACTGAAAAACAGTAAAGATTATTCCATGGCATTCCATGGATCTTCTGTTCGTTTAAACACATACAATATCCTTCTCAATCTACAATCGAACATCAAAACAAAACAAACAAAAAAGAAATAATCAGATTAGTAATGAAATTGAATAATCAAAACAATAATGGAATAAAATAAAAATCACAAAAGAAAAGAATAGAAAAAAACACTGATGATTTTAGATGTAATGCAAATGCCCTTTTTAGCCCCTCAGATTGGATTATCACCGTTAAAATTGACTCAGTATTGATTTGATTCTGGACAGGGATTTAATTGCGTTTGAAGACACCGACAGTATCCAAAATTAGGGTTTTGAAAGACAAGGGTGTGTTCTTCGTGTCTAGATTTTTAGGGTTTTCTTATGCGATAAGGTTTTTTGTGTAACTCTCTTCTCTTTTTTGCAGTCTTTTCATTTTGTTTTCTCTCATCTTTTTTTCCTCAGTCTCTGTGTGTGTGAGTTTCTCTCAGTTTGTCCATTTCAAGCCCCCTCCTCACGCACGCATGCAAACTCTTTGCTTTTTAAAGCAGAGTCTATCTATGTACTGACTTCCTAAATTTGCAGGAACGGTCTCAACTCTTCAAAACAAACAGATAGAGTTTTGATTTTTGAAAGTTATTTATGCATTTTGAACATGTTGAAACCTTTTTCAGATAAAAATAATAATAATATTAAATTTTCAACCAATCAAAACACTGAAAAAATCGACAAAAAATAATAAGAAATACGTGAAAAATCAAAAAATGGGACTTTTTTACGCGTCAACATTGTATAATGCCAACCGAAATTGTATAATGCTGATTGACATTATAGAATGCCGATCGGCATTGTGTAATGCCAATCCTTTTTTTTAACTTTTAATTACCAAAAGACCTTTGAAAAATTGACTTCCTTGTAATCAAATCCTAAAAAACATTGCAATTTAGTACTTTAAGTCCATAAAATCGACAACCAAGTTTAATTTTTGAATAAATTTCATCATAGGGGCTTATGTCGCAATTGTGCACAATTGCATCCCAAAATTGGGTGGTTACAGTTGGTATTTAAGTGGACTATTATGTCCCACCACATCTTTCTTGGGAATCTACCTTGGAGTAATTTTTTAGTACAATCATTTACATTCTAGTCACCTGAACAATAGTTCTCAAGGTGAATTTGTTATTATCGGTGGAAATTAACCTGAATTTCACAACAATTGGTATCAGAGCTCTTGGTTTATTTTAGTATGCTCTATAGTTGTAGTTTTAGACTAATCTTCCACATCAGAAAAAATTTCCTTAGGCTAATTGGCATTTCGCATCGATAGTTATTAAATATAATTTGCAGTAAAAACTGGCAGACAACATAAAATTATCCACATCAACGTTGATAGCTTTGTCATCTTCAATTTTGGCAAGAAATGCTAGATTTTTAGTGGAGATTTTTTATGGCATCGGTCATTTCGGCATGTGGCAAAATGAGGTTCTAGATGCCTTTTATCAGTAGGGTCTAGACATTGCCATTGAAGAAAAGAACCCAAATGGTGTTAAGGAGAAAGAATGAAAGACAATCAATAGATTGGCATATGGTACTATTCGATCGTGTCTTCTAGACAGCAAAAGTATTCATTTTCTAAAGAAACTTCTACAAGTAAATTATGAAAGGCACTAGAGGAGAAAATCTTGAAAAAATTACTTAGAACAAGCTCTAATGAAAAAAAGATTGTTTCACTTTAATTAGGTTCCAGACACCACGATGAATGATCACATTACTAGCTTTAATCAGTTGATGACTAATTTAATGAATACAGATGAGACTTTTAAAGATGAAGATCTAGCTCTAATGTTGTTGGGATCACTTCCTGATGAGTTTGAGTATCTTAAAACTTCTTTACTTCATGGGAAGGTTGTTATCTCTCTCAGTGAAGTAACTATTGCCTTATATAGTTATGAATTGAGAAAGAAAGAAAAGCATGAAAACACAAGTGTAGAAGCAAAAGTTTTAGTTGTTAGAGGCTATTCGTAGAGTCAAAATAAAGGAAGGAGAGGGAAGTTAAAGTCAAAGTCCAAATAGAGCAAAGATTATTGAGAAAAAGGGCACTATAAGAAAGATTGTCCCAAGCTAAAGGACAAAGGAAAACTTGGAAATGGAAATGTCGTCTCAAATTCAAATGTGGCTAAGTGTGATGATGTAGATCCAAACCTTTCAATTGTCACTATACCATTAACCAATTGTTCTAGTTTATGGTTACTAGATTTAGCATGTAGCCACCATATGACCCTTTTATCAAGAATGGTTATTTGATTTTCAAAAACTAAAAAGTGGAATTGTCTACACAGCAAATAATGTCCCTCTTGTCACACATGGGATTGGTTCAATTAGCTTGAGAAATCAAGATGAATCAGCCAAAACCTTAATAAGTATTCATCATGTGCCCAATTTGATGAAGAATCTCATCATTGTATGAACCTTATAGTCAAAAGGTTTCAAAGTAAGGGCAAAAGATAGGATAATGAGAATCATCTCTGGTGCACTTGTGATAATGAAGGGAATTCAAAAAAGAAATAATATGTATTACTTTTAGGTAGTACAATTATTGGGACAGTAGTATTAGCAGCTTTTACTAATGATCATGAGTCAAAAGCAACCAGGTTATGGTATATATGGTTGGGGCATGCTAGAGAAAAATCCTTAAAATTGCTGATAGATCAAGGATTCTTAAAAGGAGCACAGGCTTACAAATTGGATTTTTGTGAGTATTGCATCAAAGGGAAGAAGATGAGGGTGAAATTTGGAACAATAATCCATGATACTTAGGGTGTTTTAGATTATGTTCATTTAGATGTGTGGGGGCCTTCTAAAACATCTTTATTATGAGGAAAACACTATTATGTCATCTTTGTTGATGATTTTTCCTGGAGAGTTTATGTATATAATGAAGACAAAGGATAAGGTGTTAAGAATTTTCCTTAAATGGAAAATTATAGTGGACATTCAAACAGGCAGAGAAGTCAAATGTCTCCATACAGATAATGGTGGAGAGTTAAAAAAAAGAACCATTTTTGAAAGTCTGTGAAAATGAAGGTATTGTTAAACACTTCACCGTCAGATATACAACACAATAAAATGGGGTGGCAGAGCACATGAATCAAACATTGCTAGAGAAGGTTTAGTGAATGTTGTCCAATGCTAGGTTGGGCAAACAATTTTAGGCTGAGGCTGTAGTATATGTTTATCACCTTATCAATCGTTTACCATCAACTACTATTGGTGGTAAAATGCCATTAGAGAAATAGTTTGGGAGACCTACTACAAATTATGATTCCTTATATGTGTTTAGTTCCACTGCATATTACCATGTTAAGGAGTCAAAGTTGTATCCAAAAGCAAATAAGGCAATCTTTATGGGAATCACTTCTGGTATGAGAGGCTATCGTCTTTGGTGTAAAAAAAAAGTAATCTTCAATAAGGATGTTACCTTTGAAGAATCTACCATGATGAGAAAGGTGACTATTGAAAAGATGGAGCAGAAAGATGGTACTCCCAAACAGGTGGAGTTTGATGGTAAAAGAATTATCCTAGCCAATGAAGGAGCTGATGATGACTCTCCTATAGTAAAAGAAGAGTCAAATGAAAAAGAGGTTATGATCCAAGAACCTCCATAGCTAGATGAGGAAAAGGTTTAGATCCAAGAACCTCCACAGCAACATGAACCAATTACAACAAGAAAGGGAAAAAGGACCATTAGACAACCAACTCGATATGCTAATATGGTTGCTTCTGCATCACCAATTGCAATTGATGACATTCCTGCCACTTATAATAAAGCAGTCCAAAGTTTAAAATAGGATAAGTGGAGGATCGCTATGAATGAACAAATGTAGTCCCTTCAAAAGAATCAAATATGGAAACTAGTTAGTCTTCCAAAGGGAAAGAAGACAATTGGGTGCAAATGGGTATATACAAAAAAAGATGAATTTCTTGAGAAGGATAATGTTCTTTACAAAGCAAGATTGGTGGCTAAAGTCTATATTCAGATGGAGGAAGTTGATTATAATGAAGTATTTTCTCTAGTTATAAATCATTCCTCCATTATAATTTTATTGGCTTTGGTAGCACAGTTGGATTTGGAACTAGTTCAGATGGATGTAAAAATTGCATTTTTACATGGAGAATTAGATGAGCAAACCTATATGACCCAGCCAGATGGATTCAAAGTTATTGAAAAAGAGAAGATGGTATGTAAATTGGAAAAATTATTGTATGGATTAAAGCAATCTCCGAGGTAGTAGTACAAGCGATTTGACAAGTTTATGATAGGGTAAAAGTACACAAGAAGCAAATATGATCATTATGTATATTTGTGCAAGCTACGAGACAGATCCTTTATATATCTTTTTCTTTATGTTGATGATATTTTGATAGCTTCCATGAGTCAGATAGAAATTGAGAAATTAAATACTCAATTGAACAGGGATTTTAAGATAAAGGATCTCAGTGAAGTAAAGAAGATTCTTAGCATGGAAATATTTAGAGAAAGGAAATTAAGGACGCTTTGTTTGTGTCAGAAACAATATTTGAGGAAGGTTCTAAAATATTTTGGCATGAATGAGAAGCCAAAACTAGTTAGTACACCACTTGCTCCTCAATTCAAACTTAGTGCATCTATGTCACCAAAGAATGATGCAGAATGGGATTACATGTCAAAAGAACCATATTCAACTATTGTTGGTTGCTTGACATATGCAGTGGTGTGTACAAGACCTGATATTTCATAGGCAGTTAGGGTTGTGAGCAGGTACAAGCATAATCCTAGAAATGAGCATTGGCAAGCTATAAAATGGATTTTATGGTATATTTTGAACACTGTAGATGTTGGTTTGGTATTTCAGTAGGACAAGTAAGATGGTCAGTGTTGTAATAACCCTTGTTTTTAAATTATTTTATTATACATCGAGATATACAGTATTAATAAATTTAAAAGTCATATTTATTTATTTTATTATTTTGTGGTTTATAATTATTATTTTATGATTAAATTATATTTGCTATATAAATATTTTATTTTTGAAACTTATTATTTTAAACGTTTAATTTACATTATTTAAATTTATTATTTCGGATGGTATTATTTTAATAATATTAATTTTAGTGGATTATTATTTTAATATTATGATTTTTATTAAATTACATTATTTGTATTATTATCATTATTATTTATTTTTAATTATATATGTGTGTGTTATATATATGTGTGTGTGTATATATATATATATATATATATATATATATATATATATATATATATATATATATATATATATATATATATATATATATATATATATATATATATATATATATGTATATATATATAACTTAGAACAAAGAAAGAAAACGCAGAATACCTTCCCATCCCGCTGTAATCCGATTCTTCCCCTATCGGTGTGCCTCCTTTGCCTCTGTTATTGACTACCCCCCTTCAGCCATCATCACTGCCGTCTTCTTTCTCTTCTCCAGTTGTCGAAATGCCTGGAAACACAGAAACAAAGCAATGGCAGTAACTTCATTTTTCTAGTGTTCTTCCTCCTCCAGCCACCATTTCGAGCTCCGCCGGTCTCTTTCGACTCCCTGAGCTCCAGTGGTCCTTGTTCCAAGCTCCTTTCAAGTTCATTCCCGATGGTTTGTGAGTTTTCTCAATTTTTCGGTTTTAAGCTTTTATGTTTTTTTTTAGTTGATTTTCAGTTGATTTTTGAATTCTTCCTTTACAAACTTTGATTCTAGGAGCTTGATCTTCATGAATATATATATATAATTTTTGGAATTTATTTTATTTTTGGTGAATTTTTTATTATTTTATTATTAATTTATTTAATTATAAAATTGGTTGATTTGGTGTTATATTAGGTTGATATTAATTTTGGAGTTGAGAAAATAATTTTTGAGAATATTATATAATTTTTATGAATATTTTTAGTTTATGTAAATATTGAAATATTAGGTTAAATGCGTATTTTTGTTGAAATTATTGGTTAATTATGTATTTTAAATAATATTAGTATAATATATGTTGGTAAAATAATTTTAATGATTTTACATGATTTTTGAGGAATATTAGTTATATTATGTGTACTTTGAATTATTGGCTTAATTGTGTAATTTTGTTAAAATTTGTTATGACCCGAATTTTTAAATTATTAAAATGTATTTCGAGATATACAGTATTAATTATTTTAAATTTTATTTTATATTATTGTTGTTAAATTTCTATTAATAATTACGTATATTATTCTAAGGAATTATTTACATAAAAATAATTTATTTTACGTGAGGTTATTATTATTGTTTTTGTTATTAATATTACTGTGTTTATTATTGTTGTTATTTCATTATTATTATTGTTATTAATATTATTATTGTTACATTATTTTTTGTATATATATATTTTCTTACGTAAATTAATTTAATTAAAATTTATTATTTAAAAACTTTGAAATTATTATCATTATTTTTATTATTATTACTAGTGTTACAATTATGCATGTGTATTACTATTATTATTATTATTTTATTTGTTGTTACTAGTATGTAATATCCCGTGTTTTTAAAATATTTTTACACTGTACCGGGATATGCAGTGTTAATAATTTCTGTATATTATATGATATTTTTATGAGTTGTTATGTATTTAAAATCTATTTTAATTATTGTGTATTATTTACAGTCCTTTACGTAAAATTTTCCCGAGACTTGCATTTTCGGGGAAATTTTCACGTAAATAATTTATTATTAATTATTTTAAATATATTTTCGGACTTGCATGAACTCATACGTATTTTTAAAATACTAAATAAAGCCTATGTGTGCAATATTTATTTAATTAGGGTTTAATTAATATTACCCTAATATTTTATTATTTGTTTATTAATTTATTGTTATTTAATTATTTTATTTATTATTAAATTATTAAAATAGTAAGTGTGTGGATGTAAATTTTTCTAAATCTTTTATTAAAATTATTTTTATTTATTTATTTATTTATTTTTCTTTTTTTTTTCTTTTTTTTTCTTTCTTTTTCTTTCTTTTTCTTTTCTTTCTTTTTTTCTTTTTCTTCTTTTTCTTCTTCCTTCTTCCCCGTGCGCCCGACCACCCATCCCTCATCGCTGCAACTCTCGATTCCCATCGTCAGAGTGCCTTCCCCTGCGTGCCGCCGTTCTCCTCCGCTGCCTCGCTGTCCCAGCCATCTTCTTCGACAGTGGCTTGCTCGGTTTCTGCCATTTTTGGCCGAAATCTTCTCCTCGTCGTTTCTTCCTCTTCCGGCCACCAATTTTGACACCGCCAGTCTCTTTCTTCTCCTTGAGCTCCAGTGAGTGTGATTCTAGCTTTGGTTTGAGCTAAAATGGTCTAGAATTGCTTAGGTTTCGAATTTTCAATTTCGGTCACATTAGGGTTTTTGATTTTTTTTGAGCTTCGAATTGATTGATTCATGAAAACTCCCTTCACAAATGTTGATCCTAGTAGCTTAATCTACATGTATGAATTTTTTTGGAATTTTTGGAGATTTTTTGGATTTTTGGGTATTTTTGAATATTTTAATATTATTTTCTAATTTTCGGAAATTAATTATTTAAATTATGAAATTGTGTTTTATAGTTAAATTAGGTGTTTAAATGAATTATAGGAATTTATTTGGAATTTTTATGAATTTCTAAGTATTTATTTTGAATTATTGAAGTTTATGGAATTTTGGGAAAATTAGGTTAAATGTGTTTTTAATTGAATTTAATTGGTTAATTAAGCTTAATTATTGATATTATTGATAAATATGTTGAGAAAATTAATTTTTGGATAATTGTATAATTTTTGGTGAATTTTTGAAGTAATTTAAGTATATTTATATATATAGGGGTATTTTGGTAATTTTACCCTAAATTGTCTAAAAATGTAATTTAATTGGTTTTAATAGTTATTTAAGGTATAAAAATGATTTCCACAAATTATTTAGTATTTTTAACTAATTAAAACTATTTTTCGTGAATTATTTTCAATTATATATATAATATACGGTTTTACTAATAAAATAAGTTTTTATCGGTTTTTATAGTGTTTAAAGGTTAATTATGTAATTTCTACGTATAAAATGTATTTCTATGTTATTAGGGTATTTTTGGTATTATCAGAATTGTTCTGTGTTTGTGGACCCCGATCGGTAGATTATAGTCTGGAGTCCAACCGAGGGATTGTGAATGAGATATGGTGTTTATTTTTCGAAGTTTGTTTCTTTGCAGGGTCGGCTCTACTCTTTTGAGTAGAGAGATGTCCATTTTACAAGGGAGGTTCTACCGAATTTTCGGTAGAATTATCGTAAAATGTGATATCCAGTCGAACCCTAATTTCTGATTCTGTGTTAAATACTCTAGATCGAATTCTAGGATTTCTGTTAGGTTTATTCTAATGTCGATTATTGATTGCTTGTTTAGTTGCGCTGAGATCGAGGGCTAGTGGACCAGGCCCGTCGGACCCGTCTCGTGGAGTGCACTAGGGTGAGTTACTATACTATATATATATATGCTTTAGGATGCATGATTTAGAAATATATGTTTTATTTTGATTAAAATGCATAAATAATGTGATTTGTATTTAAGTATATTTTTGGTTTATTTTTGGTATATATTAAATTATATACATGTTTTGTTAATAAATTATATTTAAAAATGTTTTTAAATATATTTCTAGTTTAATTTATAATTTGATTGGATTTATTTGACATATATATACTCGAAATATACCTGGTTTACTTTTGGTATATTTCTAGTATATATATGGTTTATGTTGATATTTTATTGAACTTCATGCATCATTTATTTTTGTGAATGAATGATTTATATTATTAATGATGAAGGATATCGATAGAATGTGCTACCTAGTGGGCAGCACTAGGATCGAGTACGTACCAGTACGCCTATAGTATTTAGGCTATATTACTAACTTATTTGTGGATATTGATTGAATGTGATTATTGATATGTGTGAGATATGGTTTGGAGGTGTGATTGCTGGAGCTTGGTTGACCAAGTGTCTCGGGGCCAATCACACTGGCAGTCAGACTGCTGGAGCTCGGTTGACTTAGTGTCTCGGGGCCAGTCTACTGTCTAAATGGATTAAGTGGATATATTTGGAATAAGTGAGCCTGTATGGTCAGAGTGTTGTTTAACACTATTTTCTGAGGTTGCGATATTCTAGGGTTCTATGTGATCCTTCATAAACTGGGATTTTTCAGTAAAATATATAAAAATGATTTTTCTGCATCTGTATGAATTTGCCTGTATATATACATATTATATATATACTGTTGACTGTATGCATTATCATTTAGTGTGTATGTATATATATTATAGTAATTCACTCAGTGAGGTCTGACTCCCCTCCGTTGATAATTTTTCAGGAGAGTCAACATCTTCAGACCTCAGTAGCAGGCTTGTACGCCGGATTTCTTCCGTCCCGGCTTCTTTATGTAAACTGCTTACTTGAGTCTTATTTTTATAATCTAGACACTGCAGTAGTTGTGAATTAAAGTGTGGGATTTCATGTATTTTATTTAAAGAGATGTATTATATTGAAACTGGATTTGTACTGGAAGATTATATATATATGAGATGAGATTTGATTTAAATCCAGTGATGAGAATGTTATTATTATATTTATGATTTTTATTTCCGCTGCATATATATATTATTGTTATCGTTATTATTGCATGTTTTATTTTATTTTTAGGCTTGCTACGGGTTTCGGATTCGAAAGAATTCTGGTTCCCTAGCGCCGGTCATGGCCCCTGTTTTGGGTCGTGACATAGTATTATTAATATTATTATTTTTAATTGTTAATATTATATTATTAAATTGTTAGTGTGTGTGTGTCATGTGTGTGTATGACTATATATATATATATATATATATATATATATATATATATATATATATAAAGAAGAATGAAGTAAAGTTACATAATAAAAAATCTCGGGTAAAGGCCATTCTCTTCCTCCCTTCCCCTTGCTTCTTCCTCTCATCCATAACCATCACTGTGCCTTCCTTCCAGCTCATCAGACTGCCACCATGACCACCATTAACACTGCCTCGTCTTCTCCTTCTTCACTTCTCGCTGCCAGCTTCATCCGTTTCTGCTATTGTTTTCGGTGGACCATGAGCATGCACAGTAGACCGATGACATTCTCGATAATGAGAGCTCGAGTTCTTCATCTTGATTGACTCATTGAGCTACGGGGAAGATGATTCTAAGCTCGGTTCAAGTTCAAACTCATCCGATTGTGACTTCTGTTTGATTTTTAGTTTATGTCCATTTTCGTTTTTATTTTTTTTAAGCTTGAGTGGGTATGATTTGTGTTAATCTCTTTTGGAAATAATGATGTATGAAACTTAAGCTTTTCAATTATATATTTTTTTATTTTTCTGAATTTATTTTATTTATAGGTATTTTTTATTATTAAAATATTAAATTTTTGTTAATTAGGTTAATTAATTATTTTAATTATAAATTTGGTTAATTTAGTGTTAATATATGTTGTTATTAATTTTAGTGTTGAGAAAATAAGTTTTGAGAATATTATATAATTTTTAATAATATTTTTGTATATTGTATATATTGGAATTTTGGGTTAAAGTTATATTTTTGTTGAAAATATAGTTTAATTATATGTTTTAGTTAATTTTGGTATAATATATGTTGATAAAATTATTTTTGTGATTTTATATAATTTTTTGAGGAATTAGTTAATATTATGCTATTTTTTATTATATAGGTTAATTATGAGTTTTTGTTGAAATTATGGTTAAATTATATGTTTTAAATGATTTTAAAATAATAATTGGTATTAAAATTATTTTACAAATTAATTATTATTTTTAGCTAATTAATATTAATTTTTGAAAATTATATTCAAATATGTATTATTTACTATTTTGGTGATAAAAATGGGTTTTAAATTAATTTTATTATATAATTAAACTATTTACAAAGTTAATTGTGAATTTAACCATTTTAGGTTAATTATTTGAAAAATTGGTTTTTTATTAATATTGTACAATATTTAAGATTTTATTAGTTAATTTGTGATAATTTTGGAATATTATATAAATAATAAATTTATTTATTATTTTAAGCTTAAATTGGTATTTTATTATTTTTACGATGTTAAATTGTGATTTTAATAATTATTTGCAATTTATGTTAATTTAATTATAAAATGGGAATTTTATTCCATTTATGAATTTTATTATTAAATATTATTTAAAAACTAGAATTTTATATTGTAGTTGGAAAATAAAGGTTTATAATATTTTTATGGATTTTTTATATTTTTATTTTTTTATTGTTTAATATTGTGGGTTTGTGATTTGTGAACCTCGGTTGGGGAATTTATGGAGTTTGGGGTCCTAGCCCGAGGTGTTGTGCTTTGTGATTTTAAAAGTGTATTTTCTATGCAAGATCGGTCCTACTTTTGTAGGGAGATGTCCGTTTTACAAAGGAGACTTTGTCGAATTTTTGATAGATTTCTCATAAAACGTGACAACCAGTCCAAGTCTAGTTTTGGAATTTTGATTAAGTTTTTCTATAGTAATTCTAGAAGTGTAAAGTTAGAAGTTTATTCTGATTCATTATTATTTATTTTCTAGTTGCGCCGAGATTGAGGCCTATCGGATTAGGCCCGCCGAGTCTATCTCGTGGAGTGCGAATCAATGAGTTATTATACTATATATATATGCATTGTATTTAGGATGCATGACTTAGGACTTTTCATTTTCATTATATGTTTTAAAAGTGATTTAATTTATAACATGATTTGGTATATTTTCGGTTTATTTTTAGTATATTTTGATATATATGTTTGCATATTTTCAATATACATTTAATTTATCAATGGTATATTTAGGGTTTATTTTGATATATGCATGTTATATAATTAGGTATATTTTTAGTATATTTTTGATGTACTTCAAAATAAATGCATCTTATATTTTCGATATATATACTTAGAATGTTTTAGTATATTATTGGTTTATAATTGGTATATTTTTATGGTTGATTTCAAATTTATTTAGCATATATATACTTGAAATATACTTAGTTTATTTTAGGAATATTTTTGGGATATATATGCTTTATTTTGTTATTATGAATGTTGTTATGAATTTATTTATTTTCCATATGTATGTTTAACTTTAAATTGAAGGATATCAATAGAACGTGCTACATAGTGGGCAACATTAGGACCGAGTACGTTCCGGTGCAATAGATTGTAGGGTTGAATTACTAACTTATTTAAGGAAATAATGATTTGATTTATTTATTTGAGATTGATGTGATTGAGTAGTGTGATTATGGGAGCTCGGTTGACCTAGTGTCTCGGGGCCAATCACACTGACAATGAGACTGCTAGCGCTTAGTTGACTTAGTATCTCGGGGCCAGTCTACTGTCCATAATGGAATAAGAGAATTAATTTAGAATTAAGTGAGCCTGTATGGCTAGAGTGATGTTATTAATTGAGGTTGCAATTAAATAGGGTTCTATTTGATCCCTCACATATTAAAATAAACGTTTTCTGCATTTATTTTATATATAAAAGTAGAGTTTGGCCTTTGTGTGAAATGTGTGTACATGTATATATATATATAGGTGCCTAACTGTTTATGGTTTAGATTGCTTGTATATATATTATAATAATTCACTCAGTGAGGTCTGACCCCCCTCAATTATTTTTCTCAGGAGATCTTATATTGTCAAACCTTAGTAGTAGAGCTCTTCGTCGGTGTTCTTCCGCCCCGGCTAGATTATGTAAAATTTATATTTAAACTCTGATTAGTATTCTAGAAACTGCAGTGGTAGCGTTATTGTATCAGTAGAGTTTTATTTTATTCTTGATACTTTGTATCAAGTATATTGTATGAACATCTTTTATTTATGAAAGGATACTGAGTATTTATATTTATATATAATTTAAAAAATTTTAATTCAGTCGTACTTTTTATTTATTTATTGCATGTACTTTTATTTTTTTTAAGGCTTGCTACAGGTTCCAGATTCAAAAGAATTCTCGTTCCCTAGCGCCGGTCATGACTATTGATTTGGGTCGTGACAAAATTATAGTTAAATATTATGTTTTAATTGGTTTTAGAATTATTTAAGGTGAGAAAATGATTTTTATAAATTAATTACTATTTTTAACTAATTAATACTAATTTTCAAAAATTATTTCAAATGATATATTATTTACTAAATTGGTGATTAAATGGGTTTTTAATTGCTTTTAATATATATTTAGGCTATTTGAGTTATTTGAATATATAAAGTGAATTTTTATTATTTTATAATGAATTATCGAGAAATTGGATTTTTAATAATATTATATTATTATTTTGGGATTTTTATTTAATTATTGTGAAAATTAAGTATATTTAGTGTTTTAATGTTAAATATGCTATATTTTGCTATTTTGAGGATATTTGTGGAATTTATTGGTTTTTAATATATTTATTATATTATTTGGTTTTCAGTGAATTGTGGACTTCGGTAGGGAATTATGTAGTTCGGGGTCCTAATCGAAGATATTGTTTCATGACCCAAACTAGGAGTCATGACCGGCGCTAGGGAACGAGAATTCTTTCGAATCCGGAACCCGTAACAAGTCTTAGAGAATAAAATCATGCAATAAATAAATAAAAGTGTAATATCCCGTGTTTTTTTAAAATATTTTTACGCTGTACCGGGATATACAGTGTCAATAATTTTTATGCATTATACGATATTTTTATGAGTTGATATGTATTTTAAACCTATTTTAATTACTGTGTATTATTTTCAGTATTTTACGTAAAATTTTCCCGGGACTTTCATTTTCGGGGAAATTTCTACGTAAACAATGTATTATTAATTATTTTAAATGTATTTACGGGTTTGCATGAACTCATACATATTTTTAAATTATTAAATAAAGCCTGGGTGTGTATATTTATTTAATTAGGGTTTATTATTACCCTAATATTTTATTATTTATTTATTATTATTTGATTATTTTATTTATTATTAAATTATTAAAATTTATTATTTTATTATTAATTATTTATTAATATTTAATTATTTTAATTTACTTTATTTTTTTTCTTTTTCTTTTTTTTCTTCTTTTCCTTTTTCTTTCTTTTTCTTTTCCTTTCTCTTTCCTTTTTCTTTCTTTTTCTTTTTCTTCTTCTTCTTCTTCTTCTTCCCGCGCGCCGGCCACCACATTCCTCACCGTCGTTTCTCCCTCCTCCGGCCACCGTTTTCGACCCCGCCGGTCTCTGTCTTCTCCTTGAGCTCCGGTGAGTGTTATTCTAGCTTTGGTTTGAGCTAAAATGGTCTAGAATTGCTTAGGTTTTGATTTGAATATTTCGGCCACTTTTGGTTTTTGATTTTTTTGAGCTTCGATTTGGATGATTCATGGAAACTTCCTTCACAAATGTTGTTCCTGGTAGCTTAATCTTCATGTATGATTTTTTGTAGAATTTTTGGAGGTTGTTTGGATTTTTGGGTATTTTTGAATATTTTAATATTATTTTCTAATTTTCGGAAATTAATTATTTAAATTATGAAATTGGAGTTTATGGTTGAATTAGGTGTTGAAATGAATTATAGAAATTTATTTGGAATTTTTATGAATTTCTAAGTATTTATTTTTAATTATTGAAGTTTAGGTGATTTTGTAAAATTAAGTTAATTGTGTTTTAAATTGAATTTAATTGGTTAATTGAGTTTAATTATTAATATTATTGATAAATATGTTGAGAAAATTAATTTTGGATAATTGTATGATTTTTGGTGAATTTTTGAAGTAATTTAGGTATATATATATATATAGGGGTATTTTGGTAATTTTACCCTAAATTGTCTAAAAATGTAATTTAATTGGTTTTAATATTTATTTAAGGTATAAAAATGATTTCTACAAATATTTAGTATTTTTAACTAATTAAAACTATTTTTCGGGAATTATTTTCAATTATATATATAATATACGGTTTTTCTAATAAAATGAGTTTTAATCGGTTTTTACAGTGTTTCAAGATTTATTATGTAATTTCTACGTATGAAATGTATTTTTGTGATTTAAGGATATTTTTGTTGTATCTGGAATATTGTTCTGTGTTTGTGGACCCCGGTCGACAGATTGTAGTCTGGAGTCCGACCGAGGGGTTGTGATCGATTGTGGTGTTTATTTTTGAAGTGTATTTTCTTTGCAGGGTCGGCTCTACTCTTTTGAGTAGAGAGATGTCCGTTTTACAGGGGAGGTTTTGCCGGATTTCTGGTAGAATTCTCGTAAAACGTGATATCCAGTCGAACCCTAATTCTGTTTCTGTATTTGAATACTCTAGATTTAATTCTAGGATTTCTGTTAGGGTTATTCTGATATCGATTAATTATTTCTTGTTTAGTTGCGCCGAGACCGAGGGTTAGTGGACCAGGCCCGTCGGACCTGTCTCGTGGAGCGTATTAGGTGAGTTACTATATTATATATATATGCTTAGGATGCATGATTTAGAAAATGCATGTTTTATTTTGACTAAATATGCATAAATAACATGATTTATATTCAAGTATATTTTTGGTATATAATAAATTATATACATGTTTTATTAATAAAATATATTTAAAATGTTTTTAAATATATTTTTAGTTTAATTCATGATTTGATTGAATTTATTTGACATATATATACTCAAAATATACCTGGTTTATGTTTGGTATATTTTCGGTATATATATGGTTTATATTGCTATTTCATTTATATCCATGCATCATTTATTTTTGTGAATGAATGTTTTATATTTAAAAATGAAGGATATCAATAGAACGTGCTACCTAGTGGGCAGCACTAGGACCGAGTACGTATCGGTACGCCTATAGTATTTAGGCTATATTACTAACTATTTGTGGATATTGATTGATTATGATTATTGATATGTGAGATGTGGTTTGGGTGTGATTGCTGGAGCTCGGTTGACCAAGTGTCTCGGGGCCAATCACACTGGCAGTTAGACTGCTGAAGCTCGGTTGACTTAGTGTCTCGGGGCCAGTCTACTGTCCAAATGGATTAAGTGGATATATTTGGAATAAGTGAGCCTGTATGGCCAGAGTGTTGTTTAACACTATTTTCTGAGGTTGCGATATTCTAGGGTTCTATGTGATCCTTCATAAACTGGGATTTTTCAGTAAAATATATAAAAATGATTTTTCTGCATCTGTATGAATTTGCCTGTATATATACATATTATATATATACTGTTGACTGTATGCATTATCATTTAGTGTGTATGTATATATATTATAGTAATTCACTCAGTGAGGTCTGACTCCCCTCCGTTGACTATTTTTCAGGAGAGTCAACTTCCTCAGACCTCAGTAGCAGGTCGATACGCCGGATTTCTTCCGCCCCGGCTTCTTTATGTAAATTGTCTACTTGAGTCTTATTTATTTTATCTAGACACTGCAGTAGTTGTAAATTAAAGTGTTGGATTTTATGTACTTTATTTTAAAGAGATGTATTATAGTAAAACTGGATTTGTATAAAGATTATACATTTATGAGATTATATATGCGATGTGATGAGTTTTGAATTAAATCCAGTTGATATGGATGATATTGTAATATTTATGATTTTTATTTTCCGCTGCATATTATATTTTTATGGTTATTATTGCATATTTATTTTATTTTTAGGCTTGCTACGGGTTCCGGATTCGAAAGAATTCCCGTTCCCTAGCGCCGATCATGGCCCCTGTTTTGGGTCATGACAAAGTTGGTATCAGAGCGAAGTTCGTATCAGAATGGAGTTCTGTGTCAGGGCTTAGTTATGTGAGTTGTGGCCCTAGTTTTTAAGTTGTGTTTTCTGTTGGACTACTGCAGTGTATTAGGTTCGAGTATGTCTTGATGAGTATTCCTTGCTTTAGTTTTCAGCGTTATTCCTCCGTTGTCTGTTTTGTCTGAATCTTTCCGTTTGTCTTTTCAGAATGAGGAGGCGAGCGCGTGTCACTCCATCGGTCGTTGAGGCCGAGGATGATGAGTCTTTTCAGGACGAGGTTTTACCTCCTGAGCCGCCAGTTAGACGTAGAGGTCGTGGCAGGGGTAGACCTCGAGGAGCGGCAGGTCGCCGTAGGCAGAGAGAGTTACAGGACGAGGAGCCTGTTGAGCCTGAGTTTGATGTTCCTGTTCCTCCAGTTGTTCAGCCTGTTCAGCCTGCCTATCAGCAGGGTATGTCTGACCCTGAGGCAGCTTTGTTCTATGCCAGAGTTGGCAGGATTGCTTTTGATGGGACTTCCGATCCTTTAGATTTTTTGCATGCGATTGAGACTAGGACTCGGACTGCTCATACCGAGTACCAGAGGATCATGATCGTTGAGTTGTCTGTCGAGGGACTAGCCTTGGATTGGTTCATTCAGATGATCCAGCCCTATATGATGACGATGACATGGGTTCAGTTTCGAGAGCGATTCATGAGGAGATTTTGTCCAGAGCCTCTTCGTTTGAGTTATCGTCTTCGATTGACTAGTATTTCTCGTGGAGATCGATCTGTAGAGGAGTATACCCGAGAGTTTCTTCGTCTGGGTAGATATGCTGAGGATCTGATGCGAGATCAGTATTTCGCTATTACTACCTATGTTACTGGTTTGGGTTCAGCTTTTGCTGGTATGCCTACAGTAGGTCTTACTCTGGAGTCTGTGATTGAGCTAGCTAAGGAGATCGAGCTGAGGTTAGTTAGGCAGGGAGCGATGCCTGATTATTACCAGTTGGGAGTTCAGTCGAGTGGATTGCAGGCTACTCCGTATTCGAGTTTTCATGTTGGTTCGAGTAGTCAGCAGCGAGGTTCGACTCAGCAGAGTCAGAGACAGCAGCAGCGAGTGCATCGGAGCAGTAGACATGGTCGTGGAGGTCAGCGTAGATCATTCAGATTTGGGTCAGGTGCTTCAAGCAGTAGCAGTGGTCGTAGTTCTGGATCAGCGGCCAGTGTTTGTCAGACTTGTGGTAGAGTCCATCAGGGACCGTGTTATCTGACACCGTTGACATGTTTCAGATGCGGGCAGACAGGACATTTTGCCAGATCGTGTCCTTACCCCGGATATCAACAGCAGCAGATTCCGCGATTCCCACAGCAGTCGATTGCTAGTGCAGCACCCGTGCCATTTCAGTTACCACCAGCTCAGCATCAGAGTTCTACTCAGTTTGTTCCACAGCAGAGTCGTGGTAGAGGTACGAGAGGAGGTACCCGAGGTGTTGGCCAGGCTTCTACCAGTCAGCAGGGAGGTCGAGGTCAGGCCAGAGTCTTCCATCTGACTCAGCAGGATGCTCAGGCATCTAATGCAGTCGTGGCAGGTATTCTTTCTGTTTGTTACCTGGATGCTTTGGTTTTGTTTGATCCGGGTGCCACGCATTCGTTTGTTTCTCCTATTTTTGCTTCTAAATCTTGTTGGCAAGCTTCGAGGATGGCTTTTCCTTTGTCTGTTGCCACTCCTCTGAGTGATTCTTTGGACACCGATATTGTTCTTTCTGGTTGTCCAGTTCTCGTGGGAGATAGAGAATTATCCGCCGATTTGATTTTGTTGGATGTGATGGAGTTTGATGTTATTTTGGGAATGGATTGGTTATCTCAGCATTATGCCGTGGTTGATTGCAGGAATAAGGAGGTGATTTTCAGAATTCCTGGTGAAGTAGAATTTAAGTTTGTTGGTGACAGGAGTTCAGCACCTCAGAATCTTATTTCTGTTATATCAGCTAGGAAGTTGTTGAGGAAAGGTTGTCAGGGGTTTTTGGCATTGGTTAGGGATACGTCAGTGGAGAAGTTATCACTCACAGATGTTCCTGTTGCTTGTGAGTTTCCTGATGTTTTTCCCGAGGAGTTGCCAGGTTTACCACCTCATAGAGAGATTGAGTTCTGTATAGATGTGGTTCCAGGTGTTACTCCTATATCTATGCCACCCTATCGTATGGCTCCTGCAGAGTTGAGAGAGTTGAAGGAGCAATTGCAAGAGTTGTTGGAGAAGGGTTTTATCAGACCTAGTGTTTCTCCTTGGGGTGCACCAGTCTTGTTTGTGAAGAAGAAGGATAGTACCCTGAGACTGTGCATTGACTACAGAGAGCTTAATAAGGTGACAGTGAAGAACAAGTATCCTCTCCCGAGGATTGATGATTTGTTTGATCAGCTCCAGGGTGCACAGTTCTTTTCTAAGGTTGACTTGAGGTCGGGTTATCATCAGCTGCGGATTAGTGAAGCTGATATTCCTAAGACAGCTTTCCGCACTAGATATGGCCATTATGAGTTTCTGGTGATGTCTTTTGGTTTGACTAATGCACCAGCAGCTTTTATGGACCTGATGAACAGAGTATTCCGACCGTATGTGGATCAGTTTGTGGTAGTCTTCATTGATGATATACTGGTATATTCGAGGAGTATGGAGAGCACGTATATCACTTGAGGATTGTACTACAGACACTGAGAGATCATCAGCTTTATGCTAAATTCTCGAAGCGTGATTTCTGGATGGAGAGTATTTCTTTTCTTGGACACGTAGTGTCTAAAGAAGGTATTCAGGTTGATCCACAGAAGGTTGAAGCAGTATCTGAGTGGCCTAGACCTACTTCAGTTACTGAGATTCGGAGTTTTCTGGGTTTAGCCGGGTATTATAGGCGGTTTGTGCAGGATTTTTCCAGGATAGCAGCCCCTATGACTCGCTTGACTCAGAAGAATGTTAGATTCGAGTGGTCAGAAGCTTGTGAGAATAGTTTTCAGTTATTGAAGGAGAAGTTGACCACAGCGCCAGTATTAGCTTTGCCTAATAGTGTGGATAAGTTCACAGTTTACTGTGATGCCTCTAGAATTGGTCTTGGTTGTGTGTTGATGCAGAATGGAAGGGTGATAGCCTATGCTTCGAGGCAGTTGAAGAAGCATGAGCAGAATTATCCTACACATGATCTGGAGATGGCTGCAGTGATCTTTGCTTTGAAGATTTGGAGACATTATTTGTACGGGGTGACTTGTGAGATATTTACTAATCACAAGAGCCTTAAGTACATTTTTCAGCAGCGAGATTTGAATCTGAGGCAGAGAAGATGGTTGGAACTGTTGAAGGATTATGATTGCGAGATTCTTTACCATCCGGGTAAAGCTAATGTGGTAGCAGATGCCTTGAGTAGGAAGTCTTCAGGTAGTCTTGCTCACATTGGTGTTGAGAAGAGACCATTGATCCAGGAATTGCATTTGATGGTGGATCAAGGTCTGATGATGAAGATCAGTAGATCAGGTGGACTGTTAGCTCAGTTTAAAGTACGATCTGTACTAAGGGATAGGATTAAAGCAGCTCAGAGCCGAGATCCTATTCTAGAAGAGCTTGTAGAGAATGTCAGAGCAGGGAAGTTCACTGATTTCACACTCGATGATGATGGTGTGTTGTGGATCAGTGGTAGATTGTGTGTTCCTGATGTGGATGATTTGAGAGAGGAGATTTTAGAGGAAGCACATTCTACAGCCTACAGCGTACATCCAGGTGTTACTAAGATGTACCATAGTATCAGAGATCTATACTGGTGGGATGGATTGAAGAAGGATGTTGCTGATTATGTTGCTAAGTGCTTGACGTGTCAGCAAGTGAAAGCCGAACATCAGAAGCCTTCTGGGAAGCTTCAGCCTCTTCCTATTCCCGAGTGGAAATGGGAAAGGATAGCTATGGATTTTGTGGTCGGTTTACCTCGTTTGAAGGATGGATACGATTCCATCTGGGTGATTGTAGACAGGTTGACGAAGTCTGCACATTTCTTGCCTGTGAAAGCCACATATTCAGTTGCTAGATTGGCGAAGTTGTACGTGAAGCATATTGTATGCCTTCATGGAGTACCTGTGTCCATTGTGTCAGACAAAGGTTCGGTGTTTACTTCTCATTTTTGGCAGAAGTTGCAGGAAGCGATGGGCACTAGGTTGGATTTCAGTACTGCTTTTCATCCTCAGACAGATGGTCAGTCTGAGAGGACGATCCAGACACTGGAAGATATGTTGAGGATGTGTGTCTTGGATTTGGGAGGTAGCTGGGATGATCATTTGTCACTTGTTGAGTTTGCATATAATAACAGCTACCATAGCAGTATTGGTATGGCACCATATGAGGCGTTGTATGGAAGGAAGTGTAGATCCCCGTTGAGTTGGGATGAGATTGGTGAGAGAGTTTTGACTGGACCAGAGATGGTTCAAGATGCTGCAGAGAAAGTCGCCGTGATCAAGCGCAGATTAGAGACCGCAGTTAGCAGACAGAAGAGTTATGCGGATCCTAGGCGCAGAGATGTGGAGTTTCAGGTTGGAGATTTCGTTTTTCTGAAAGTATCTCCGATGAAGGGTGTGATGAGATTTGGCAGGAAGGGTAAGTTAGCACCGAGATATATTGGACCGTTTGAGATTCTGGAGAGAGTTGGCACTGTTGCATATCGGTTGGATTTGCCTCCGAGTATGTCACAGGTGCATCCAGTATTTCATATCTCGATGTTGAGGAAGTATATCTCAGATCCTTCACATGTGTTGCAACCTGATAGTGTGGAAGTGAGTGAAGATTTGACGTTTGTGGAAGAACCTGTGGCGATCGTTGATTATCAAGTTCGACAGTTGCGATCGAAGCAGATTCCGATGGTCAAGGTTTTGTGGCGTAGCGACAGAGTTGAAGAGCATACGTGGGAGACTGAAGCTGAGATGCGAGCTTCTTACCCGTATCTCTTTCCTTCCTGATTCTGTAATCTTGTTTTTAGAATTCGGGGACGAATTCTTGTAAGGGGGGAAGACTGTAATATCCCGTGTTTTTTTAAAATATTTTTACGCTGTACCGGGATATACAGTGTCAATAATTTTTATGCATTATACGATATTTTTATGAGTTGATATGTATTTTAAACCTATTTTAATTACTGTGTATTATTTTCAGTATTTTACGTAAAATTTTCCCGGGACTTTCATTTTCGGGGAAATTTCTACGTAAACAATGTATTATTAATTATTTTAAATGTATTTACGGGTTTGCATGAACTCATACATATTTTTAAATTATTAAATAAAGCCTGGGTGTGTATATTTATTTAATTAGGGTTTATTATTACCCTAATATTTTATTATTTATTTATTATTATTTGATTATTTTATTTATTATTAAATTATTAAAATTTATTATTTTATTATTAATTATTTATTAATATTTAATTATTTTAATTTACTTTATTTTTTTTCTTTTTCTTTTTTTTTCTTCTTTTCCTTTTTCTTTCTTTTTCTTTTCCTTTCTCTTTCCTTTTTCTTTCTTTTTCTTTTTCTTCTTCTTCTTCTTCTTCTTCCCGCGCGCCGGCCACCACATTCCTCACCGTCGTTTCTCCCTCCTCCGGCCACCGTTTTCGACACCGCCGGTCTCTATCTTCTCCTTGAGCTCCGGTGAGTGTTATTCTAGCTTTGGTTTGAGCTAAAATGGTCTAGAATTGCTTAGGTTTTGATTTGAATATTTCGGCCACTTTTGGTTTTTGATTTTTTTGAGCTTCGATTTGGATGATTCATGGAAACTTCCTTCACAAATGTTGTTCCTGGTAGCTTAATCTTCATGTATGAATTTTTGTAGAATTTTTGGAGGTTGTTTGGATTTTTGGGTATTTTTGAATATTTTAATATTATTTTCTAATTTTCGGAAATTAATTATTTAAATTATGAAATTGGAGTTTATGGTTGAATTAGGTGTTGAAATGAATTATAGAAATTTATTTGGAATTTTTATGAATTTCTAAGTATTTATTTTTAATTATTGAAGTTTAGGTGATTTTGTAAAATTAAGTTAATTGTGTTTTAAATTGAATTTAATTGGTTAATTGAGTTTAATTATTAATATTATTGATAAATATGTTGAGAAAATTAATTTTGGATAATTGTATGATTTTTGGTGAATTTTTGAAGTAATTTAGGTATATATATATATATAGGGGTATTTTGGTAATTTTACCCTAAATTGTCTAAAAATGTAATTTAATTGGTTTTAATATTTATTTAAGGTATAAAAATGATTTCTACAAATATTTAGTATTTTTAACTAATTAAAACTATTTTTCGGGAATTATTTTCAATTATATATATAATATACGGTTTTTCTAATAAAATGAGTTTTAATCGGTTTTTACAGTGTTTCAAGATTTATTATGTAATTTCTACGTATGAAATGTATTTTTGTGATTTAAGGATATTTTTGTTGTATCTGGAATATTGTTCTGTGTTTGTGGACCCCGGTCGACAGATTGTAGTCTGGAGTCCGACCGAGGGGTTGTGATCGATTGTGGTGTTTATTTTTGAAGTGTATTTTCTTTGCAGGGTCGGCTCTACTCTTTTGAGTAGAGAGATGTCCGTTTTACAGGGGAGGTTTTGCCGGATTTCCGGTAGAATTCTCGTAAAACGTGATATCCAGTCGAACCCTAATTCTGTTTCTGTATTTGAATACTCTAGATTTAATTCTAGGATTTCTGTTAGGGTTATTCTGATATCGATTAATTATTTCTTGTTTAGTTGCGCCGAGACCGAGGGTTAGTGGACCAGGCCCGTCGGACCTGTCTCGTGGAGCGCATTAGGTGAGTTACTATATTATATATATATGCTTAGGATGCATGATTTAGAAAATGCATGTTTTATTTTGACTAAATATGCATAAATAACATGATTTATATTCAAGTATATTTTTGGTATATAATAAATTATATACATGTTTTATTAATAAAATATATTTAAAATGTTTTTAAATATATTTTTAGTTTAATTCATGATTTGATTGAATTTATTTGACATATATATACTCAAAATATACCTGGTTTATGTTTGGTATATTTTCGGTATATATATGGTTTATATTGCTATTTCATTTATATCCATGCATCATTTATTTTTGTGAATGAATGTTTTATATTTAAAAATGAAGGATATCAATAGAACGTGCTACCTAGTGGGCAGCACTAGGACCGAGTACGTACCGGTACGCCTATAGTATTTAGGCTATATTACTAACTATTTGTGGATATTGATTGATTATGATTATTGATATGTGAGATGTGGTTTGGGTGTGATTGCTGGAGCTCGGTTGACCAAGTGTCTCGGGGCCAATCACACTGGCAGTTAGACTGCTGGAGCTCGGTTGACTTAGTGTCTCGGGGCCAGTCTACTGTCCAAATGGATTAAGTGGATATATTTGGAATAAGTGAGCCTGTATGGCCAGAGTGTTGTTTAACACTATTTTCTGAGGTTGCGATATTCTAGGGTTCTATGTGATCCTTCATAAACTGGGATTTTTTAGTAAAATATATAAAAATGATTTTTCTGCATCTGTATGAATTTGCCTGTATATATACATATTATATATATACTGTTGACTGTATGCATTATCATTTAGTGTGTATGTATATATATTATAGTAATTCACTCAGTGAGGTCTGACTCCCCTCCGTTGACTATTTTTCAGGAGAGTCAACTTCCTCAGACCTCAGTAGCAGGTCGATACGCCGGATTTCTTCCGCCCCGGCTTCTTTATGTAAATTGTCTACTTGAGTCTTATTTATTTTATCTAGACACTGCAGTAGTTGTAAATTAAAGTGTTGGATTTTATGTACTTTATTTTAAAGAGATGTATTATAGTAAAACTGGATTTGTATAAAGATTATACATTTATGAGATTATATATGCGATGTGATGAGTTTTGAATTAAATCCAGTTGATATGGATGATATTGTAATATTTATGATTTTTATTTTCCGCTGCATATTATATTTTTATGGTTATTATTGCATATTTATTTTATTTTTAGGCTTGCTACGGGTTCCGGATTCGAAAGAATTCCCGTTCCCTAGCACCGGTCATGGCCCCTGTTTTGGGTCGTGACAAAAAGTACGACATAATTAAAATCTTTCGAATCAATATATAAAATATATACTCCCAATCCTTCCATAAATAAGTACATATTCGTACAGTGTTCAAATACAATTTCTTAGAGTATTTAATATTAAAACAAAATAATACTCTTCTGATTCAATAACACAACTACTGCAGTTTCTAGAATACAAATCAGAGTTCAGAATATACATTTACATAAAATAGCTGGGACTAAAGAACACCGGCAAGGAACTCTACGACTAAGGTCTGACGATAAAGGATCTCCTGAAAAAATAATTGAAGGGGGTCAGACCTCATTGAGTGAATTATTATACTATATATACATGCAATCCAAACCATAATAATCATACATTATTATATATATGTATATAAACACAATTCACACAAATGCCAAACTCTGCTTTTATAAATGTACTAAATGTAGAAAACGTTTAATTAAATTCGTGAAGGATCCATATAACCCTAATAATAACAACCTCAATAACCCCATCATCACTCTAGCCATACAAGCTCACTTGATTCCAAATAGGACTCTTATTCCAATCTGGATAGCAGATTGGCCCGAGACACTAAGTCGATCGAGCTCCAGCAGTCTAGCTGTCAGTGTGATTGGCCCCGAGACACTTAGTCAACTGAGCTCCAGCAATCACACTATCTATCACCTCACATCTCAATCAACCCAATATATCATTCATTCCACTATGGACAGTAGACTGGCCCCGAGATACTAAGTCAACCGAGCTCCAACAGTCTGACTATCAGTGTGATTGGCCCCGCAATCACACTATCTATCATACCATTAATCTTAATCAAATCAATTATAATCACCACAATTAATTCTCACTCAACCCTTATCTATCGCACCGGTACGTACACGGTCCTAGTGCTGCCCACTAGGAAGCACGTTCTATTGATATCCTTCACTTAAAATAAATCATTCATTCTAAAAATAATTAATATAAAATGATTTTCATAATAATAAAATCAACTCTCTCTCTCTATATATATATATATATATATATATATATATATATATATATATATATATATATATATATATATATATAAGTCAAATAAAGTATGAATTATACTAAAGGTAAATCATTAATATAGTTAAAAACAATTAAGTGTGTACCAATAGTATAACATGCACTTACTTAAAAATATACTTAAACATACAAAAGATATACCCTAATCACACAAATCATCTAATAAAACAATTATGCACAGATATTCATGTAAAACATACATATGTACTAAAACATGCATTTTAGGTTTACATATATTGGCAAATAAACCTTAAGTATACCACTAATGTGTTAAGTTTGAATTAAATGATAAAACATGCATTTATTTGAAAATATATCAAAATATACCAAAAATAAACTTAAAAACAATTAAGTATAAATCAATAATATGACATACAATTATTTAAGAATATACCTAAAATATACTAAAAATATACCTAAAGTATAATAATCATTTAATAAAATAATCATGAATAAATATACATTTAAAACGTGTATTTATTTTTGACATATATCCAAATATACTAAAAATAAACCGAAATATACCAAATCATATTATAAATTAAATTACCGTTTAAAACATATAATGAAAATGAAAAATCCTAAATCATGTATCTTATATGCAATGCATATATATAGAGTATAATAACTCACTGGTGTGCGCTCCTTGAGACAGACTCAACGGGCCTGGTCCGTTAGGCCTCGGTCCCGGTGCAGCTAGAAAGATAAAGTAAAAATAACCGTCAGAATAAACTTCTAACTCTATACTTCTAGGATTACTATAGACAGATTCAATCAAGAATTCAGAATTAGACTCGGATCAGTTGTCACGTTTTATGAGAAATCTACTAAAATTTCAGCAGAGTCTCCTCTATAAAATGGACATCTCCCTAAGGCTGATCCTGCACAGAAAACACACTTCGAAAATACACAACCACAACCCCTCGGTTGGACTCCCAAACTATAATTCTCCCGATCGAGGCTCATAATTCACGAAATAAACACAGAATACATGAAAATTCCAAAAATACCAAAAAATACCCTTTAATACTCAAAATATAGCAATTCAAATATTTAAAACGCTGAAAATAATTATTTTGCCAATAATTACAATAAAACCCCAATTTTAATATAATATTATTAAAAATCGATAGTTCTTTATAAATTCATAAATATTGACTAGAATACATTTTAAAACTCCAAATTATGCAATTAACCCTAAAACATATTAAAAACCAATAAAAACTCATTTATTTAGAAAAATAGTATGTTATATATAATTTGAAAATAATTTTCGAAAAATATAGTATTAATTAGTTGAAAATAGTAAATAATTTATAAAAATCATTTTTATACTTCAAATAATTATTAAAACCAATTAAATTTAATATTTAGCCAAAATTACTACCAAGTTACCAAAATTCCCCTAAGATATAAAATTTCACATAAAATACCACTAATATTCAAAATTTCAATAAAAATTATGTAATTACTCAAAAATTATTTCCCCAAGATATTATCCACTAAATTCAACAAATACACCTAATTAACCAATAATTTCTATAAAAATACATATTTAATATATTAATCCCAAAATACACATAAACTATATAAAATTCCATAAAATTATATAAATTCATAAAAATTATTTTATAAATAAATAAAATTTTAATATCAACTCAAACACACAATTAACCTTTAAATTTGACCAAAATACTCATTTAATTCAATACTTTAAAATTTACATAAACTATAAATTTTTCTGAAAATTATATAATAATTCTCAAAAATTAATTTCTCAACATTATAATTACTAACAATTTGTAACAACAATAATTTAACCAAATTTATAATTAAAATAATTAATTAACAAAAATTTTAATAATTAATAATAAGTATAAAATAATAAAAAAATACCCATAAATAAAATAAATTTAGAAAAATTAACCAAAAATATAATTGAAAAGCTTAAATCTCACACATCATTGTTTCAAAAAGAAATCAACACAAATTATACTCATTCAAGCTTAAAAAAAATAAAAACGAAAATAAGTTACAAACAAAATAATAAACAAAACTCACCCTCGAATGGATTTGAGCTCAAATCATGTTTAAAATCATCATCTATGGAGCTTAAGGAACCGAACAAGCTAAGGAGCATAGCTCTCGTCGTCTGGAAGTCACCGACAATGTCTGTTCCCTATTGTTGCCACTGCTGCTTCTGCGTGCTATCCACTAACGACTTTTGCAGCTCTTTAATGGCAGTGGTGTCACGACCCAAAATAGGGGCCATGACCGGCGCTAGGGAACGAGAATTCTTTCGAATCCGGAACCCGTAGCAAGCCTAAAAAATAAAATAAATCATGCAATAGTAATAGTACAATATCAAATTTGCAACGGAAATAAAAATCGTAAATGTAATAATAACATTCTCATCAACTGGATTTGAATCAAATCTCATCACATATATATATAATCTTTCAGTACAAATCCAGTCTCTTTAAATAAAATACATGAAATCCAATACTTTAATTCACAACTACTGCAGTATCTAGATTATAAAATAAGACTCAAGTAAATGATTTACACAAAGAAGCTGGGGCGGAAGAAATCCGACGTATCGACCTGCTACTGAGGTCTGAAGAAGTTGACTCTCCTGAAAAATTATCAACGAAGGGGAGTCAGACCTCACTGAGTGAATTACTATAATATATATACATACACACTAAATGATAATGCATACAGTCAACAGTATATATATAATATGTATATATATAGGCAATTTCACACAGATACAATAAAATCATTTTATATATTTTCATTAAAAATCATCTTTTATGAAGGATCACATAGAACCCTATGATATCGAAAACCTCAGATAGTGTTAGACAACACTCTAGCCATACAGCCTCACTTATTCCAAATATATCCACTTAATCCATTTGGACAGTAGACTGGCCCCGAGACACTAAGTCAACCGAGCTCCAGCAGTTTGACTGCCAGTGTGATTGGCCCCGAGACACTTGGTCAACCGAGCTCCAGCAATCACACCTCCAAACCACATCTCACATATCAATAATCATGTCAAATCAATATCCACAAATAGTTAGTAATATAGCCTAAAGCTATAGGCGTACCGGTACGTACTCGGTCCTAGTGCTGCCCACTA